>JARHVA010006976.1:742500-782500 GCA_037957365.1 Torreya grandis | reverse complement strand
TATACATACCCTTATTTCATTTTTTTTTTTTTGACTGTTTGACATTGGTTTGCTTGTAAATAAGATCTTAAATTGAATTGAATTTATCTATATAAATATATAGCCATTCTATTTTATTTTATAAATATAAGGAAAATATAGAGAACCCATTTATTGTTCATAAGAATCCATTAAGCACTTACATGCATTTTAGATAAATAAATAAAACATTAGAGATTTTATGTTAGAGCAATCATTGAAAAATAGACATGCCAAAATATTGGTTTGCATGGTTTTGAAGCTACTCTAATTATAATGTTTGATATTTTTGGATGTTGTTATTATTTATGGGCCTAAAAAATATTAAAATAGCTTTATCATTGTCTAATTTATTTTATGCACAAAAATGCATATTCCTCAATATTTTAAGGATTGATGTCCGACTATGGCAACAAAAATAATTTTTTTTTTGAAAGTGATCCAATTCATGGTGAGAAAAAGTGAATGAGGTTATTGAATATCATAATCAATTAAACACAATCATCAAACTACATAAAGATAAAATAAAGGAAATGAGTACAATATAAAATTTGATTAAAATTTTATAAATAATTGTATATTTATGTAAATAAACCTCTATATATAAATATATAAATTATGATAAATTTTTAATAAAAATAAGATTCTAAAGTTTCTCTATATTAAAGGCTAGGTTAAAACTTTAACTACAAATTTGACATACAAAGTAGCTCATGTTAATAGTTTAATCACCATTTTGAATTTGAAATTCATTTATAATTTGAAAGGAAATTTTGATTATAAAAATATAAGTTTAATTTCAAATAAATAAGGTAAATATTGCTTTTAAATTATTTGCAATTCAATGTATTGTTGTGACTTATTGGACACCATTGGATGATTTGTGTTTACACTTCCTTTTCCACAAGAAATTTTGTGTCTTTCATAGCTGGGGGTTGTTGAGAGAATCTAATCACTGAAAAGGTTTAAAATGATACAAAATTTGATAGAAAGTGACCAGTATTTGTTTCTAAATGTACCTCAATGGCCCACATAGAGCTGCAATAAAGAAATTAGCTTGTGTAGTTTATTATTTCCATTGAGAAAAGAGAATAAGGAAGACTGGTCAGTAGGTTAGTAGTCAAATCTTATGTTCAAAATAAAATACAACCTTTTCTTCACACACCAATTATTTTATCCCATTAATTATATTTAATGTATTGTCCACCATTGAATGGATTTAGACAAGTTTCATTAGCGTGAAAGATTTATATTCCTCTCATCAATAATTTGGAATGAAATTTTGCACTTCCTTTTCCATAGATAAAGTTTACCTATCTTTCATGGCATGGTGTGTAGATAAGAAAGACTTTAACTCACTCACAAAGACTTAAAAGATATGACATGCCATCAATTATTACAAATGACACCAAGCAGTCATTTGTCATTTTCAAAATGACACCAATTATTACAATGGAGCATTTTATTTTAAACTATTATTTATATTGAATTGCATCCATTGTTACTAAATAAAATGAATATAGTTAATATTTTTTATTAAATTATGGGTAGGATCCCATTCTTGATATTTTGGATTTGTAGATCTTTAGTCATTAGGGGAAACTAGATAGTGCTTTCCTCTACCATTTTTGGTTGTCATGTTTGTTACTGTTATTTAATAGTTTTGTATTTTGCATTTTGTTATGAATTTTTTAATTTGATGAACATCTATTATTTATAGTATAACACTCTATTAAAGTTATGATTTGATTATTTTCTTGAGGATTGCATCAATGTTACATAAATGTTATGGGGTGTGATTTTCTTATCCACTCAAGTTTTTATATAATTAACATTGTGTTATATTAATGTTTTGAATTAATAAAAGTGTGTTTTTAATCACAAATAACAATGTATAAAAGGGAACATCATATTTAATTGTATAAATAATTATTTATGTAATAGGAAATAACAATAGTGAGGTTTAAGATAAATATTTCAATTTTACCTAATCTAGAGATAATCATCACAATAAATAATTTATATTAGATCGAGACAATAAGTAAATAAAACCCAAAAAACCAAGAACAAATAAAGACTGCACCTACAACCATATGAATGTTTCTAGAAAAGGAACTTACTTTTCCTATAAACATGAGGTTGGGCCTAGTAAATAAAAAATGTGTGAAAACATATTTGACAAACATGTTCATCGACTTCATGGCTTCAAAACACTTTTCAAGTTTTCCAAAATTCTATGTAGATCCATAGGAAACTAATCTCCTTATTCAAAATCATAATAGGACATGGACATATATAAGTTGTGAAAAAATTGGGTATATATTATGGGGCTCGTGTCTTCTTTATCTTAATTATTATCAAAGGCCTAGAATGTTTGTACAGTTTATAAAACCACACACTGAGTATAATCCATGTTTAACTAGAGAGTCTAATGGTGCATAGCCTATCCTTTATCACTTTTTCTTTAGAATTAATGCATGGCAAAGTAGTAAATATTTTATATTTGCTTGTATTCTTCTTTAAATACTTGAATTGATTACTTTAGTACTTTTTCCATCCATCCCTAAATGGATATATTTGTGTCCTATATGCACCTATGGATTTATATACTTATCAAATTTAAATTAGGACCATATTGGTGAGCAATCCGACACACAATAGGTGGGAAAGTCTAAAAAATTAGCAACACATAACACAAGAGACCTAGAAAAAGGTTCACAAAGCCCACTCCAGAACTATATAACATTTCTAGTGCCCCAAAACCATATAATATGAATTTAGAGAGAGAGAGAGAGAGAGAGAGAGAGAGAGAGAGAGAGAGAGAGAGAGAGAGAGAGAGAGAGAGAGAGAGAGAGAGAGAGAGAGAGAGAGAGGAAACATGGACCACATGTGAATAACAACACAAAAATATTGACAAGCAAACCAGTGACAATGTAATTTTAATTAATAAGCCATAAATACACAAACCATAAAATAATGTAATTTTATGACTAATAACTACCCTCATGAAAAAATGGGTGGTTTCATAATTCCCTACTCTAAGGTTTTTGAGAGCATACATATCAAAATGAAATAAAATTAATAGAGGTTGCAGGGAGCACACAATATGAAAAATTATGCTCTCTCAAATCCCCTGTACTAATTCCAGTGCTCATGTACAAAATCCAACACTCTTACAGGCCTAAAAAAAACATATCCATGTGGATAAGTGACAAATAAATTGATAATTTGTTGAAATATAGGAATGGAAAAATATATACTAATACTCCTAGTTTATCTAGTGGTTTAGTAGTGACCATCTTATGAATTCCCAACATCTATGAATCTGGGTGATTATCCCTATGAAATCTATAAGAACAATTATAAGTGGATAATTGTCTACCAAAATAACATGCTAAAATCTATAAAAAATAAATTGGAAATGCTACGCCCAATTTTTTTTAGAAAATATGAGGTACTCATATTTGAGTTCCATGCCTTAATCTATAGAAAATAATAGTGCCCATGTAAAATTTCAATTCTTGAAAATTCAACAAATCCTTCATGCTTTTTTGGTACAAATTTTAATGAAAAAATCACAGTTACATAAATATGATATAATATGAAAATATAAGGGTTATTAAATTTCCTAAATATATCTAGTGGTGGAATCAAGTGTCATGCATTTTTCACATCTTCTAAAACACAATATGTTATTTCCCTCATCTGGAGGATCAAGATAGTACATAAATGCCTTGTGTCCTAGAGTTTGAAAATAAGAAAAGGTGAAATATATGCCCCCTTATGAGATATTATTTCAACTTATGAAACACATATTTACAAATAAAAGGATTACACACATAATTTAAAAAATAGGGAAAAAATGATTAATATCTAATATTTTAACATATCATCTTAGAACTAGGTGGTTGTAATCACCTAAAAGTGGTATTTGAGTGCTAAGAGTGCTACTTGAGAATACATATTCCTATCTTAGCTCTAAACCTATACTTTAACCTATTATCACACTTTTATAGCCTTTGTGTGGGCCACATGCATTCTTAGTTAGCTCAAACATAGTCCTAAACCCTCTTTCTTGATCCTAACCTTTCATGCCCATTATTTTTCTAGTTGGACATTAGTGCCACATTAAGGAAACTAGATCCATGTGTTGATAGTGTCCCCAAAATGGTTTATATTTAGTTTACCATATCTTTCTCAAATGAATATATTTTCAAAGTTAAAACCTTCCTAAAATCAGCCTAAACATTTTTTACTAACCATACAAGTAATAAAACACTATAAATACATGAAATTTAGCCCTATATGCACTATATGGAGATTAGATACAAAATATCTATTCAAACATGGAAAATGTTGACAAAAATCAAGGTTATCAATCCCTATTCTACACTAATTATGAATACTACAATCTACAATAGCCATAGGCTCTTATTTTCCATATTTTTAATCTCAAACACAATCAAGGCCACTACCACAATGGCATCAGTTTCACTCACACTAAAAATTTGTTGGGGAGAACTACATTAGGCTTGAACCTTCCTTGAAGTATTGGTATGTAGGAAACTCTCTTCAAAATAGGGTGTTAAGGATGTCTATCCTATCCTAATAATGAACACACTTTTCAACTCACACATTAATTACAAGGAGGATTAAGTTTTATATCATAAATAAGTCATTATAGTGACAACACATAGTTTTAAAATTCATGTGCATAATAATAGACCCAAGAAATGTAGACACATGTGCACCCTAAATTTTTGGATAGTTGTGCACATAGGACCTTAACACCAATATTAGGACACTAGAGCCACATGGTGCTACTATCTAGGAGGGGTTATGACACATGGATCTAGTTTACAACACTAAGACCTACTTTCATCTTAGTTTTTATCACTTAGATCATATCTACCAAGTGTTTTCTACATAAGTATTTATTTACACTATTTGTTACCATTTTTAGAAGTCAAAGATAGTCAATTATATAAAAAATTAGTGGCTATTTTATTGATATTATTTATCTAATTTAGTCTACTCAACATTTTAATCAAACATAGGACTTACACTAGGTTAAACCTTAAAAGGTTAAAACATTTGGTAAACCTGACTTACTTTGAACATTACAAAAACATTGACTGTATCTAACCCTACGGTTTACATTTACAGCACTCAAATTTTAGATCCATATATCTTATGATTTCTATTTCATATAATCATGATCATAATTATAGAATCAATTAATCACATTTTGTTGCAAAGTTTAATACTTTGATTTACATGCATATTACCTTTAGTTTAACATGAACTTAGAAAAGACACAAACACATGTATAAATTATGTTTAATATCATTCAAAATATATGTCACAATTCATAGCATGTTATATTTATCCTATGTGTAATTCCATTTATAAGAAAATGCTTATAGACATAGAGTATTTAATACATAAGCTAACAACTATGTTTCAAACATGACATAATCTCCTCATCATATCCATGAGGGTGATAACTACTTTACCTCCAACTAGTTAAATGTTATTACTCCTCCATGAGATGAAACAACCTATACCAATATCCCTAACCTATTCACACCACTTCCTTAAAGGTTATGTGCCTACATGTCTAATCAGCAACAACTAGATTTTGTACTTGTGAGACTCTAGGTGATCAAAGTATCAATATGAGCAAGATAATTGCAAGATTAAAAAATTAGAATCAACTATTACATGAAAAGATTAAAATATTTGAAAATCAAGATACAAGAAGAAGGCCTCCAAGGCACACTAGTTTAAATCATGTATATGCATCTTCACCTAGTCAGTTTATGGAAAACAATGTAACATATCAAAAAATTAAATCAAAACAAAGTAAATATACAACTAGTGATTCAAAAATAATTCAAAGATAAAATAATAGCTCTAGTGAGATACTAAGGAACATGATTAAATTTGTGTTGATCAACCTACCTTATCTACACTCAATGAGGATATCTATATATTTTTAGGCATATCATAGAATGCATGGGCACCATAAAGATTCATGTTTAACATTAAAAAATAAAATACAATAGATAATGGATACATCTCACTCACACAGAGACACATCATCCACACAACATAAAGTGGCACATCTCCAAATTAAAAAAGGTTTAAATTCATAAATAGTACAAAAATAATTACCAAATCTAACTCAAAATAATAAAAGGTTCACACATCACAATCGCAAAAAAAAATAGTACAACCAACATAGGTCAAGCAAGTAAAAGAGGAAAATTTAACTCTCCATAATGAAGCTCAACTTTCATAGTAATTTGGTTTGGATAAAAAAGTATGCAATAGTTTGATTACCATTGTCAAAGTTTAGGCAAACAAAACAAAGGCACCACTACTCCTACTCTATCAGTTGATAATGTTGGTCAACAAGGTTTGGGATTCATTGAACATCCCAAGGCATATCATACACAAATATAATTTATTTTTAACATCCCATTTTTTCAAATGTAACATATGTGGAAGACTGTTATCCTATTTCATTCTCATAGGCCAAATCGGGTGATGTAAGGGAATGATATTTTTCCCAGTCACTATTCACATGGTAATATTCACTATCACTATTCACATATCACTATTCATGGTGACATGGTATGTAATGTAGGTGTTGATACAACTGGTGAATTGGCATAATTTTGAGGTGGATTTAGAAGATGTTACATGGTCCATGGGATAATATCACATGGGGTCAAGATCATGTGCTTGGATTGGGGTGTACCACTCCACTAAAGACACAATAATAATTGCTTTATTGGTCATACGGTTTTTGTTCCTTGATGGAAAAGGTAAATATAAAATCATGGTGAAATTCTATATGGATTCATGATGTGTAGTGTGGAGAAGTTAAAAGGTGATGAGTAAGCACATGGGATAGTGGGACATCAAGTCACTAGTCCTGATTAAAGTGAGGGACAAATTGGAAAGGAGATTCCCACTCATTTTAGAGGCACATAGAGGAATTCAAGAGGCATCATAAATATACCATCCATTGTTGACTCTTGTACATGGTGACAAACTTGTCATTGTATCTTAATAGTGATCCCATTAGAAGGGTAGCACATTTCTTGGTTTGACCATGATGTTTCCTCTCTCTCTCTCTCTCTCTCTCTCTCTCTCTCTCTCTCTCTCTCTCTCTCTCTCTCTCTCTCTCTCTCTCTCTCTCTCTCTCTCTCTCTCTCTCTCTTCTTTCATTATATATATGGAGAGATCTATCCCTTTGTAAAATTAACCTTGATATATGTAAACCTCATTTTTTAAGCTTGAGCCTATGGATTAAATCTTTCCTCTCATAAGGATGAAAACCCTAGGAATGTAGCTAATCTTTGAGGACAAAAACCCTCACAAGATAACTAGTTTTAGTGGTGAAAGATTTTTCCCTAGATGGTCATGGTGATTTCATTTAAAAATCATGTTTGTACTTCAATTGCAAATCTGGTGTTTTAATCATGTAGTGAGTGTGTGTGTGTGTGTGTGTGTGTGTGTGTGTGTGTGTGTGTGTGTGTGTGTGTGCGTGCGTGCACGCGCATGCGCACACGCGTGCACACGCATGCATGTGTGTGTGTGTGTGCATGCATGTGTGTGTGTGTGTGCGTGTGTACATGTGTGTGTGTGTGTGTTTGTATAGTGTCTAGTGAATATATGTGGAGATTTGTGAGTTTTAAAGTTTATCTAAGTGGTTTTTTGTACATATCATCATTTGTATCAAATAGTGTAACAGTTTTGTTGTCTTCATCCATGTTATATGTATTCAATTATTTATAATATAAATTGATTGAGTGTTTAAGTATAAAATTTGGATTTCTTATTTAGTAATTGTAAAGGAGTTTTAATAAATTTTAGTTTTCTATTAATATTCAAACAATGTATATTACATTGGTATCAAAGTCATGTATCCTTCCAACCTATAGGGTATATTGATTTTTTCATCATGGGAAGATTCTTGAGACTCTTCAGTTTAGATAAAATGGAAAATATATTGAAAAACCATGTTAGAATTAAAAATATTCTAAATATCATGAAAAAGTCATTTCTAGCCAACACATACAAGGAGTCTTAGGATCCTAACCACAAATGTAGAAACAACAAAGAGGATGAGTTTAAGAGTCCTAAAGTGGATAAAAATAAATTTATCAATAAAAATGAGTTCAAAATAAATAATATTTGCCTCACATTCAAGCAGTCTTGGGAGCCTAGGCACAAATGTAAAAATAATGAAGAGGATGAATCTGAAGCTACTAAAGTAGATGTTGAAAAGAAGGTAATAGACACTCCAATATATTAAGTAGAGAAACAATATGAATTAGTGAATTCCATCACATTTTAGTAGAGTGATGTTGAGAAAAAAGGAGAATCATGTGATGCATCTTCTATTGAAGAGGAGTACATGATTTCTCCTAAAATGTTGAGATCGAAGGGTATGTTGATTTAGAGTTTGAAAAATCAAAAAGTATTGATGAGACATATGAAGGTACATAATTTATTGATGATTCATTTATTGATCATATTGTTGTCATATCATCTATTCATAATGTTTGTAAGGCACTAATTAGAGAGGTAGATGAATTATAAGGTGACATTGTTCCTCAAAATAAAGACAATGTATAAATTTTGTTGTATGATGAGCAAAATCACTTTGCATATATAGACTAGAGACCTTTAGAGCTACAATTTTTGAATAACCCATTATTGGTTTTAGAAGGGAAAGTTGTGAGAGCTTTGACAAGGATTGATAACACACACACACACAACTTCATTTAAGACCTCTTTTGGAAGGCTCAAGTTTAGATGGAAATAATGTTTTCTATAACATTACTTGATCTATGGTTTCTAGTTTCTATTAATATAAAAGTATCACATCAGTTACATGGTGGAATAATTATATCCCAAAGAGGTTTGATAATTGGGAATCTCTAATTCCCACAACTAGTTTGGGATCTTACTATTTAGAACTAGGAATTTAACCAAAATTTATTGAGGACATGTAATCTTTGGCAAGGGAATATTAGCAATGTCCCCTTTTAAAAAATGTGACATATGCAGAAGACCTTTAGTCTATTTCATTTTATTAGGATAAATTATGTTATGTAAGGGAATAAATTGTGTAAAATCAATATTCACATGGTATTATTCATAGGTACTATTCACTAGAAATATTCATATATCACTATTCATGGTCACATGGTAGGTGATGTAGGTGTTAATACAGATGGTGAAGTGGCATAGTGCTAAGGTAGATTTAGATGATGTGGCATGGCCCATGGGATAATATCACATGGGATAAAGATCATGTACATGGAGTGAGGTGTACCACTTCACTAAGGAGACAAGAATAATTGATTTATTTACCACATGTTTTTGGTTGATTGGTGGAAAAGGTAAAGGGAGAAGCATGGCACAATTTTAGGTGGCTTCATGATATGGAGTGTGGGGAGAATTCAAAAGGTGATGGGTGAGCACATGGGATAGTTGGAAATAAGGTCATTATTCTTGATTGAAGTGGGGGACAAATTAGAAAGGATAATCCAACTCAGTTTGGAGGCACATAGAGTAAAGTCAAGAGGCATCATGAAGATGCCATCTACTTTTGACTCTTACATATGGTGAGAAGCTTGTCACTTTAGCTCAATAGTGATCCCACTAGAAGGGTGGTGAATTTATTATCTTGACCATGAATTTTCCTCCTCTCTCTCTCTCTCTTCCTTCATTTTATATATATGGAGAAATCTCTCCCTTTGTAAAATTAATCTTGATATATTAAAACCCCATTTTATAAGCTTGAGTGCTTAACTTCTTCCTCTCTTAATAATGAAATCCCTTAGAGTGTGGATGAATTTTGAGGATAAAAATCCTCATAAAATAAATAGTTTTGGTGGTGAAAGATTCCTTCCTAGTTGGTCACAGTGATTTCATTCATAAATCATGTTTGTGCTTTAATTGTAGATCTAATGTTTTAGTTGTGTGTGTGTGTGTGTGTGTGTGTGTGTGTGTAGAGTGTCTGATGAAGCTATGTGAAGAATAATTTAAGTTTTTTTAAGTGTGTGATACTCTGTGTGTGTGTGTGTGTGTGTGTGTGTGTGTGTGTGTAGAGTGTCTGATGAAGCTATGTGAAGAATAATTTAAGGTTTTTTAAGTGTGTGATACTATACATATCAAAATTTATATCAATTAATTTAAGAGTGTTATTTTCTCCATCCATATTATATGTATTCAATTATTTATAATATAAATCAGTCAAGTGTTTAAGTATAAAAATTATATGTGTCATTTAGTAATTCCAAAGTAATTTTAATAAATTCTTATTTCTATTAAATATCCTAAAAGGGGATATTAAATTATTAAGGAAAATGATCTAAATATAGAGTACATGTTACATAAATAACAAGAACTTAAGTGGCAATGTCAAAATCATGTTAAGCCAACAAGCATTCTCAAATAAAGCTTTCTTGAAAAAGAGCCTCCACAACACTATATGTATATGATAAGCACAATTTCAAATGGAAAAATCACAATAAATATTCCAAATCACAATTGAGAAAGGTCAAATTCATAATTTGAGGAAATTCCCTATAGCATTTTAGGTTATTATGATTCTAATGTTTAATAATATTATGATTGAGATGATGAACAATATTCAAATTCCTATTGCAACAAAATTCAATATAGCATATGATTCACACTACACAATAAATCATCATTCCTATCTTTGACATAGGCCATAGTGATAGTGAATATCCCATGAGACTCATATTTAGTATGGTTTATCTTTTCTTATACATACATTCCCTCTCTTTTGCTTCTTATATGTAGTTAATTTTCATGTTTCTTATACCTAGCTTATTTTTGGAAAATACAAAAATAATATAACATATTAATAATATAAAAACATAAAAACATTCAAATATGACTTATAAAACACAAAATATACATATTGTATGCATTGTTATGTTTACATTTATTATAGTTTCAAGACACTCTATATGCTAGCTATCTTAGTATAGTTAATTTTATCATACATACATGTTGCACCTGTTCTTGTTGAGTACTTACAAATTGCTTACAAGACTTAGGTCCACTACATTGATCTATACTTTATATTATCTACCAACTCTACCAACTAGGGGCATATACATTGATTCATGGTTATTCATTTGACACATTCACCCCCATGGGGGGCATATTATACACAATTTCTATTATGAAGTTATATCCTTACATTCTCTACATTCTATTTTAGAATTATTGTATCCTGATATTAATGTTTTCTATTCATACTAAGATTTATTTCCAACTATCACTACTTTAGACTCAATATATGTACATCTTATCTCTTACACAAATTTGAACTATATTCATGCATCCTGTCATTTATAACTTACATAGTTTAGAATTTATTATATTTCTATGCTTCTTATAATCAAGGGTATTTAAATATACCATTGCTATTTGGATCTATGACACTTCTATTCATAGTATGTATGCTTTGGAATATTGGAAATATTGTCATTAATGTCAAAGGTCTAGCATTATTAGTGATAAAGGCCCCATTCCATTTAATGATGTTTGTAATAGTTATATCTTGGCTAATGTGTGTTAATATTTATTTAATATTAGAGAATATATTTTTGGTTGCATATAAGAAAAAAGAAGGGACCATGGAGAAGTCAAAGAGTCATGGGGTAAAGACAAAAGAACAATGGGACGCATTTTCCCATGAAAAGTCATCTTGGGGAATTCAAAGAGTCACCAAGTGAAAACAAAAGAGGAAGGGCACAATTTCTCATGAAGGGACACTTTAAGGAATATGAAAAGTCACCAAGGTAAAGACAAAAGAGGGAAGGATGATTTTACTCATGAAGGGTCACCACATGACTTTTCAAAGGCAAGGATATGAAGGGTCATATAGGTTTGCTACCATTTTCCATAAGGATTGAAGGGTCACAAAGGCGGAAGGCCAAAGGTCTTTTGGAAAGCTATAAATAAAGGCTTGAGAAGCCATTTGTAATATGTGAGATAGAGTTTGATTTGATATTGTAATATCTAGCTTAGAAGAGCAATGGGAGAGATGAGTATGATTTGTATTTATTATATCTAGCTTAGAAGAGCAAAGGTGAGAGAGGAAAGAGATATTGTAATGAACTATCATTTGTTGAGATAGCAACAATGAGAGATAGTTGTGTGGTATACACAAAGGGGTTGGTGCTCACAAATTGTTGTTGTGTTGATGCTCAACAAAGGGGTTAGTGCTCTTGTGGGTTGGTGCTCATGTATTGTTACTGTGTTGGTGCTCAGCAAAGGGGTTGGTGCTCCTGTGGGTTGGTCCTCATGGATTTTTTCTATATTGGTGGTCAGGAAAGGGGTTGGTGCTCATGAATTGTTGTTGTGTTGGTGCTCCTGTGGGTTGGTGATCATGAATAGTTTTTGTGTTGGTGATCCTATGGGTTGGTGCTCATGAAGTTTTGCTATGTTGGTGCTCAACAAAGGGGTTAGTGCTCCTGCAAGTTAGTTATTGTAAATATTATTTGAGTTGGTGCTCATTCATATACTTGAGAATATTTTTTATGGTTTTTCCAACATTAGGTTTCCACATTATATCTGGTGTGTCTCTCTATCTTGTGTGGTGTTTATTGTTTTAGTTTTATTACATATCTTGAATGTTTGGTTAAGTGGATTTTGATTAAGGGAAAGTTTTATAAGATATATGATATACTGATTCATCCCCCCTCTCAGTATGTCCCATGCTTGACAATTGGTATCAGAGCAGGTTCCTTTAAAAAGGGTTTAATAGCTTGAAGGTAGATCAAGGAAAAGCACAAGATGGTCAAGCAACTAAAGAAGGAGAATCAAGAGTTGAAATATATGGTTGAGGATCTTAAGGAATAGGTGTGTGTCTTGGATTCTAAGTTGGCTATAGAAGTAAAAGAAAATAAGATATTTATTCAGGATCTTAAGAATAAGTTAGAGGTTGCAAATTCAATTTTGAAATCAAGAGAAGAAGAGTGTAATCAGTTGAAGGTTGAGTTAGGTTCTTTAAAGGATAATCATAAGAATATTATAATCAAGGTTGAAAAAGATCATGAAATATTAGTCCAAGGAAAGAAAGATGCAAGTTTTGAAGGCATATTAAAGAAGCCAATCAAGCAACCCAATGCTTTCAAGTTTTCAAATTCTTTTCATGCGATTGTTTTGTTTGTCATAATGTTGGTCATAAGGCAACAAACTGTATGAGGAGAAACAATCAGTCAAAGGGATATCTTGGTCACATTCAAAAATAAGGTATGAGAAATGTTGTTTGATTTTATTATCATAAGGTTGGCCATATTGCTAAATTATGTCCAAATAAAGTAAAGAGATATTCAAGGTGTGTCAAAGGATAAAGAACCCCTAGAAAATATGAGAAGAGTCAAATTTAGGTTTGGAGACCTAAAATAGTAAAGGTTGATCAGGTTGAGTTTAAGAGTGAGAATGAATTACTTGTTATAGTAGATAAAGAATCAAATAGGAAGTATTGTGAAGAATCTCTTGTTACATTTGAGTATGAGCTTTGTCAAGATAATATAGTTGAAAAAGTTGAGAAGATGAAAAAAATAATAAATGTTGAGGTTAGTAAGTCAAAAAGGTTAGACATGCTTAAACAAATTCTAAGAGAAAAACACAAGAAGATCAAGGAAGAAATAGAGGAGATGTGGGAATCTCTTGAGATTTATTTCTAAGACCCTTTCTGTAGGGTGTCTCTTCTAGGCTTCAAGGATACACTTTTATGAAAAATTGAAGAATGGTGTATGCTTTTAGGTCTTGGTTATGTTGCATGACAAGAAGGTGAGTTGCCAGATTAATTTGTATATCTTTTGAGGGAATAGTTTTTGAAGAAAATTTTGTATTAGTGTTATGGTTTGAGGTTATGCAGTATTTAAAAGTTTTAAGGTGTTTCAAATAGATATGGTCATAAGATATTAGAATGTTGAAAAAGATCTAATAGTTTCAAAAATAAGGAGAAGGAAACTCATGCATAATCAATTGAGAAGGACCAGAGTTTCAAAGTTCCATTCATCAGGAAGAAGGATCATAGATTCAAAGCTCCATTCATTAAGAAGAAGGTTTAGACATGTTCATGGTAGAAGAAACAACCTAAAGATTCTATGATGGTTCAGACAACTCTATATGTAAGAAATGAATATCAACCATGGTTAGTTGTTAGCGGATGTTCAAGGCATATGAAAAGAGATAAGAGTAAGTTCATAACTCTAAAGAAGATAAATGGTGGCACAGTTAGATTCAGAGATAAAACCACTGTCACAATAGCCAAAAAAGGTACTTTGAGTTTGGATTATGGTAGAACTAAGACTAAGAATGTTTTGAAAGGTTATGAGATTAGAAGAAAATATTCAAATGAGTTGATTACAGATGCTCAAAAGACAAGCAACAATTTATATATATTGTCAGATATCTTCGCAAAGGCACGATCAAAGGACACATTCAAGGATATATGAGAGGAGTTGGGAGTAATTTATATTACTTCTTTCCATTAATATTCTGCATCAATCTAGGGAGAGCTAAGTGTTACCTCCAAGTAGCCCTTTGCCATTGATGTCAAAGGGGGAGAATAAAAGGTACATGTATAGATGTAGAAATAGGTACAAGGAATAGGTACATGTGGCTATAGTAAGGGGGAGTTACTGTATGTTTTCAACTGATAATATGTGTAAGTGATAGGATGTGGCAGTCTTAAGATTGAGGTTGCCATCAATGACAAAGGGGGAGATTGTTGGAAATATTGTCATTGATGTCAAAGGTCTAGCATTATTGGTGATAAAGGCCCCATTGCATTTAATGATGTTTGTAATAGTTATATCTTGGGTAATGTGTGTTAATATTTATTTAATATTAATGAATATATTTTTGGTTGCATATAAAACAAATGAAGGGCCCATGGAGATATCAAAGAGTCATGGGGTAAAGAAAAAAGAAGAATGGGATGCATTTTCCCATGAAGAGTCATTTTGTGGAATTCCAAGAGTTACCAAGTTAAGACAAAAGAGGAAGGGTGCAATTTATCTGAAGGGACACTTTGAGGAATACAAAAAATCACCAAGGTAAAGACAAAAGAGGGAAGGATGATTTTGCTCATGAAGGGTCACCACATGAATTTTCAAAGGCAAGGATATGAAGGGTCATACAAGTTTGGTGCCATTTTCCATGAGGATTGAAGGGCCACAAAGGGGGAAGGCCAAGAGTGTTTTGGAAAGCTATAAATAAAGGCTTGAGAAGCCATTTGTAATATGTGAGATAGATTTTTATTTGATATTGTAATATCTAATGTATAAGAGCAATGGGAAAAATGAGTATGATTTGTATATTTTATATCTAGCTTAGAAGAGCAAAGGTGAGAGAGGAAAGAGATATTGTAATGAACTATCGTTTGTTGAGATAGAAACATTGAGAGATAGTTGTGTGGTATACATAAAGGGGTTAGTGCTCTTATGGGTTGGTGCTTAGTAAAGGGGTTGGTACTCCTATGGGTTAGTGCTCATGAATTGTTGTTGTGTTGGTGCTCAGTAAAGGGGTTAGTGTTCCTATGGGTTGGTGCTCACGAATTGTTGGTGTGTTGGTGCTCAGCAAAGGGGTTGGTGTTCCTATGGGTTAGTGCTCATGAATTTTTGATGTGTTGGAGCTCAATAAAGGGGTTGGTTTTCATGTGGGTTGGTGTTCATGAATAGTTGTTGTGTCATTGCTCAACAAAGGGTTTGGTGCTCTTGTGGGTTAGTGCTCATGAATTGTTGCTATGTTGGTGCTCATCAAAGGAGTTGGTGTTGTTGCAAGTTGGTGCTTGTGAATATTGTTTGAGTTGGTGCTCATTCATATACTTGAGATTGTTCTCTATGGTTTTTTCCACATTGGGTGTTGATGTTATATCTGGTGTCTCTCTCTATCTTGAGTGGTGTATATTGTTTCAGTTTTATTGCATATCTTGAATGTTTGGTTAAGTGGGTTTTGATTAAGGGAAAGTTTTGTAAGATATATGAAATACTGATTCACACTCCCCCTCTCAGCATATTCTATGACTAACATGGACATATGCTCATGTCCTTGTGTGTGCTTTCCTGATTTTGTATATGGACATTTGAACATGTCCTTATATGTGGGTCTAAGCCAACTTGCTTGTTACTTACGTCTGTGGACATTTGAATATGTCCCTATATATATTATTTTTTTTATATTTAGTGACATGTACCCATGTACTTTGTATTCTATCCCTTCTGACTATTTTGCATTCCTATTATATTTTATATCTATGCTTTATTATATGCATCATGGCCATGACACATGTTTTTCTTATTATACCCACCATTTTTTATGCCATCAGGGACCTTATGTATCTACCTTTTATACTTTCATGTTGTGATGGACATCATGCCTCATAACCCTAGGTATCTACCCATTATTACTCATATTTATTGATATATACATGGATGACATCTATCTTGATACCCTTATATAATGTTAGACATGATGTACATCTTACTTTACATACTTATGCTCATATTATCATACATTCAGATGTTATGTTTGCACATTATATTGAATAATCACATAATTATCATATATGCTATGAGTAACACAAATTTTGTATAACCCTTTCTAAGGCTACTGCAATTTGGAGCTAAGCTCACACCTAATTTTCCAAAGGAACAATTGCATAATATTTTAGAGTAGAGGATAAATTTTAAGAGCTAATTGCTAGCCAAAATCAACCTCTCACTCCTTTCCTAAAGCTAATCATTGCATCATCTAGTAAATATAAGGGCCAACATATTGACTCTTCCTAACATGATTAGATTTTAGCTTCTACCATTCAAAAAATTAGTCAGCACTACGCAAATCAATTTGTTGTTGATTTAATGAATTCTTTGGCAGAGACTTCATTTAATAATGCCACATTTGTGGATAAAAATTAGTCTCTTGAAAAAACACAATAAAACCTCACAAAATTTTCATAAAATATAGATCCATTGGATTCTTATGGACAATCTAGGCCAACACAAGCTTCAGAACAAGTTCCACTTGATACGTAACATACCTTCTTCAATCATCAAGAGACCATTTATAACACACAACATGTTGTAAACATGCTACCACACTAGTAAGTGATAGGTGGATCCTAACATGCTTTTATAACTTGTTCTAATGTTTAAAAACAATAACATATTCTTATTTTGAACTAATAACAACAACTAAATCAAAAATAAGTTCTTCTTCTCAACCAACAATGGCTTATTCTAAATAGAGCATAAACTGTGTAGTACCACTAATAGATTCCTTATAAGTCATAATAGTAGATCCCTCAGAATCAATAATATATTACTTTGAACTAACAACACTTATTCCCATACCTATCAAAACTAATATCAAGTCTATTACCAATATCAAAATTCAAGACATAGGGTACATAGTCCTAATAAAACTGCACAAGGGGGATCCATCCCTACTTATGTAAACACTAACCAAATATTTCAATAGAGAAATACCCTAGTAAAGTAATTTTATTCTACCACCTAATGATCCCTATATATAGATGACTAAAACATGTTTAAGGTGGTAGTTTTAAGGCTTGAAGAAGGTAACCAGACCAAAAAGTATAAGTTTGATGAGATATGCCCTTATCCTTCCAACCTAACTTTATCTAAGTACCTTTCCCACCTCGTTTTGAGGTTAAAAAATTATAAAAATATAAAGGGAATGGTGACCCAAGAGAACATTTTCAAGCCTTTTTTGTCACATGTCAAGAAGTAACATATAATAATATTTACTTACATCTCTTGTTTCAATGTAGTTTAGGTGGATAAAACTTGGAATGGCTCCTTAAGCTACCAAAAAGATCAATGACTAATTTGAATGGCTTGTCAGTAAAATTTTTTAATCACTTCTCCTATAATATAGATCATGAATTAAAATTGGTTGATTTATGCAACACTAAATAATGAGGACACGAAATATTTGTAGTTCTTTTACAACACTAGAGATCACTATTTAGTCATTTTTTACATGATTTTCTAGATAAATGGTTAGTGGGTATGTTTGCCCAGAACTTGAATCTTGAGGTTTCTCATAATCTAAGACTCCATTAAGATAAAACATTTGAATAAATAATTGAAAAAGGGGTACAAATTGAGAAGCCACTTATTGATAAAGGCCTATTTAAGTTATATTCTCAATCCTAAACATAGGGTCAAAATCAAATGCTAATTCAAAAAAATGTAACTGACAAACCTAAGGTATTCAAAAATAACAAGAACGTGGTAGGTAATGGGGTTATAGAGTGATTATATACAAATGGTGCAACCACCACCTATTAAAAATACACCACCAAATCCACCACTTACCCTCCAAAGATCTCCCTTACCACGAGGACATTTTAAAAATAGATTTCTTAGTAACATCGAGGAGCCTATTGAGGAAATGTTCAAAAATTGTTTGCTTCTAACATGATTTTTTGGCCCATGCCCAAAGCATTTATAAAGGGCCAAACCAAACCAACATGATATTATGAGAAGGAATAATGTGATTAACATTGCATCATTAGCCATGCAATTTATATAAGTATGTATCTAAGTCATGTTATCAAATATTTAGTAGAAAACAAAGAAATTGAGTTGGAATAAGCTTAAAGTGCTCATTCACCTTATACATTTTTTTATGGATTATATTGATTATCAATAAGCATGCAAAGGTAATAAACTATTTAATCAAATATTGTTCAACATTTATCTCTATATGCTTCAAAAATTTGTATATTTCAATTTTGATTCATTTATTATAGGTAAAATAGGGTTTTTGAGAGGGCCCAAATCCTTTTCAAAATCTAGAGAGCTAGATAAAATGCTGATATAAAAAATTTGAATGAAAAAGACACTATAAACTATAATTTCAATCAATGTTTTTTGGATAAACAATAATATAATAACCAATAATAAATAAGCAATAAAAAGATAACAAAATATAAAACTGGGGAAGAATGAAGCCATTAAGAGTCTTGACATCCTCCCACTCTTCCTATAGGAACTTGATATGATTATACACCATTTATTTATCTGAGTCCTTAATCTCCTTTTATTTAACTATGTCTTTTATTCTATTTCCTCTTTCTATTTATGCATTTAGAGTGACCCTCCTCTTTTCTTATGATGCCTTCCTTAAGCATAGTGATATTAGTTTCACATTTTTTATGGTAGTTTTTATTAGTTGAATCACCTAAAGAATGATTTATTTTACAAAATTTGAAAAACCCTTAATCAGATTGATATTCTTATTATTTTTTCCACTTCATTTTACAACACACTAACCTGACTAGTCATTGACCCAATATCTTTATTGAAATAGAACATCTCTTAAATCTAAGTTTTATCATCAGTTCCATATAGTTTAATTTGTTATATTTTATACTTTATCCTCTCATCTTCCATCATGTACCATTTCAGATAGAGTAATGGAGATGGTAATCCTTCTCCGTTAGACAATTATATCCTATAGGCTCCTTTATTAGAGGTTTTCTTTGTTTTTGTCTTGATCTAGTCAATCTATGACCTCATCCATCAACTATTCTTGGGAATGTATATTCACCTATTTAAAATACAAAAATTAAAGGTAAATTTATAGGAAGAAGGTATTGAAATTTTATTCTAGGAAATCTCTGTATGGTCTTCAGAGTTAGATAGATCAACAAAAAATGGCCTTTTAACATAGGTTTACATAGAATATTTGGGATCCTCTTCAAACATAGAATCATATGCATGTGATTTTATCCTAAATGTAATATTATAGAGATCAAATTTGGATATTCTTTTTAACCCCTTAAAATAAAATGGGATGGTTCAGAGGGCATCAAATGATTGTCATTTACCATAACAAAAATCATTGGAGTAGGGGATTAGTATATAGCTATCTAGAATATAAATAATATGAGGACTTGGTGGATTGGGAATTCATATTTTAAAATCTAAACATAAATTATATAAATTTACAAGGATACCAAAGTAAATAATGGAATACTAACAAATTCCTTATGACAAAAATGGTTTAGAAAACTGAAATGACAAGACAATGCTTATTGATATCTTAATTTAAGGGTGACATACATCATAATATAGAAAAATAACTCATTCAAGGGAGTAGGAAGGTAATCCATTAAGAAAATACCTTTGAATTTGGTTTGTTTTTATTTTCCTCAAAGGAATATTTTCATATCTTGATCATTAATCCTCTTTGACTTATTAACTCTTGAATGTTTTGCAAACATCATTGTAAACTGAGCTATACTTTTATTCAAAGTACTAAATGAGATTCCTTTCACTATTACTATCTTATCCTTCCAGTAATTAGCAATCTCCATATAGAACTAGATTGAATTACATGACTCTTTTGATATAATTGGCTAGTTTGCCTTATTTTAGAATCTACTATTTTGTGGAGTTTCTCCTGACCATCTCGAAGGAATTAGATTAAACACTTATTCATTCACCACCCATAAGGAATCTTATATTTTCTCTTTTTATGGATATAGTGATAAATACTCCTTTAGTAATTCCTATTATGAATATCGATAAACCCTTATCTGTTATGATAATTAGAGCCCAACTTATAACATCATTATGACCTTGATATCACTCAATATTATTGTAATATTTTTAAAATAACAATATATTATTTATAAGATGGCAATAAATTCATTCATACGTGGCATGACATTTACTCCAACTTTGAGTTACTTTAGCATGTAAATAACCAATTGGAAGAGAAATGATGATAATGTTACTTTAAGACTTTTTTAGACTACACCATTTCTTAGTTATAGATTAGGAGGGAGATAAGATAATATAATTCCAAGAAACCAGGAAGGAAAGGATTATATATAAAATAAATTTACACCATTTGTACCTCTGAACTAACCATTAGCTAATATCATATCAAAGAGACAAGGAGAAGCATCTCTTAGATTCTTCATTAAGAATTTAAATTATTATATCAGGTAGAATTTGAGGATTAAACCTTTTATTTAACCCAAATATATATACTTATTGATTCATGGGCCAATTTTATCTTATGTTTTACTCTTTTTAAATGTGACAAATGGAAATATCATAAAATGATATTGAGATCTTTAGGGTGTTGGCAAAAATGTTCTTGATGGTCTAGTTGGAGACATTTTTTTCTAATTAAAATTTTATGATGTTAAGTGAATCTACTTCAACTTCTAAGCTCTTGAGATTTATTTTATTATCTACTTTAATTCCACATACTACTAATTTTATCTACTAAATTAGTCAATTTAAACACGTAAATAGATTGTATAAGCCATGAAGAATTTCCCTTTACTATCACTTATAAATCCACTTCCACCAACCTACCTTATGATGATTATATAATCACCATAAAAATTTAACCTAACCAAATTGGGAGAAGGGTAATTACATTTTATTCATTTTCTATCCACCTTATTATTTTTGGCCTTCATAACCTCAAGGATAGGGAGGTTATGATTTAACACTATTCTAGATTCACACTCCTTAATCCTCTCTTTCTTCCTATTCTTGATTGCACATAACTTACCCTTGATTGGTTATGCAATCATTGATCCCACCCCATAAACTTTTTTTTCTTATTCTATAATATTATCAGAGTCCTCTCCCATCATAGGCCCCAAAATACATGCAAGATGATGAGTTTCCATATATTCTTTAGTTAACTACATGGAAAAGGGTAAGAACATTAAATGATGAAATCTAATTTATAAAAAATAATCCTTAAATTTTGAATGCAAAGGGACTATCAAGTAAGAGGTGATAAAATGATTCTGCATCACTTTCACATAAGACACATTTATTTACAATCATAAATCCTCTTTTGGAAAAAAATTCCAGTGTGAGAATTTTGTTTTAAATATCAACACTTAATAAAATTAAATTCTATTATAATGTCCTTTTCCAATATGACTTCCCATGAAAACCCATATGGAGATGATTTGAGCACCAAAATATAATTATATTTGACACTATAATTCCCATCCATAGTGGTAGGCCAAACCAACTCATCATCTATTTCAAACTATCTTATATGAAAACATTTAAGAATTTTATTGAAAATTCCTATCTTAGTGAGATATTCTTGGTTATGAGATTTTAGAATGATGATTTTCTAAGATTTCCATCTAATTTATCCTATATATTATTTATAATACTTTCACATATCTCTCTCTTAAAATTTATACTTAAGTGAGCTCAAGGTTTTAATGAACTTAATGGAACATTGGTTATCCATGTGTCATCCCAAAATAGTGTTTGATTTCCTGATCCTACATTCAACTTTCTCCCTTTTGACAAAAAATTCATGTTTCCAACTCTAATATTACAAAATTAAGAACCTTGAGGAAATAATTCAATTGATAAGAATATCTCTACGTCATTATTATCTCAATACTTTGCCTTAAGGATCTATGTCCACTAGTTTTGTTCTTTCATGAGTATCTATCTATTTTTCACTATAGAAGCTTTACTCCTTTTATCACTTTTTGAATTCGAAAGATTAATTGAGATTTAGGAAGGAACATACTTTCTCTAAAAACTAAGGCCATTTCATGTTTCTCTTAAAACCATAACCATAATAATATCTTCTGAATTTGTTCTTTTTATATGGAATCTTCTTTGGGATCGTGATGATTTACATGAAGTACATTGAGAGGATTAACAATTAGAATCAAACCATCAATTAAAAATGAGCCAACAATGCTCACTTAAAACCTAAAAAAGTCACCCATGGGTAATTATTTGATTTATTTATAATGTTACTTTTATTAATTATCAGCTTAGGGTGTGTATTTGGCAAGGAGTCGACACTATATATGTGACACTAGTCTCTTTCTAGGGTTGAGGTGCCTAAATTTTGTGTGTATGGAAACAAAATTGTTTAAAAGTAAAGTAACATACTTGTAATATTAAAATAACTCACTTAAATGGAAATAAAACTACATGAAATAAATTTATGGATAACTTGGAACCTTCCTCATAACCTATTGAATGGAACTTGTGAAAATCATATGTGGTTATATTGGAAATCAAACATTACAGTAAAGATCACAAGGTATTATCAAATAATGAAGAATGTATACACATAATGTAGAAATGATTTTAGGAAACCAAAACATTCTGACATGACCAAGTAATAAATGAATTGCAAAAACAAAATACAAGCTACAATGAAAACATAAACAAGAGAGACAAACCATAACACCAAATATAAGTGGAAACCCTACTAAACTAGCTAGGGAGAAACCACAAGGTAAAGGCAGTATCTAGACTTCAATTCCATTAACAAACTCTCTCTCATACATAGCACCTCAAATAACTCCTATAGGTGAGCAAAGCTTTGTATGCTCTAAACCTCCTAGCTACAACATGTAGCTCCTACAATGCTAATATCCATAGCATCTAAGGGATCTCCAACAACATCTACTTCTAACTCCATGAGATGAGGTAATAGCCTCCAAGCTCTATGTCTTCTAGGATAAATTCCATGTACTTTGGTGAGCCAAACAAACCATCCTTTTAGGCTCCAACCTCCATCCTTGCACGATGATGCTTACAACCCAAGCATCTAGGCGAGTTAGGCTTACAAGCCTTTCAACACTCTAACCTCTAACATACAAGATTCATGTGCTTACGAAGGATCCTCCATGATCCCAAAATGGGATAAGAAATTACAAAGGATTTCATAATTCTTTATAAGCATTTTAAAATGAGAAAGAAAGAGGAAAGAGGAAAAGTGGCACCACATTTGAGTGGTCTCAATAGTAACCTACTAGAGCCACTCACATGAACTTATGTGCATAGTACAAAATCCACCTAAAGTGATTTAGAGGAAAAATGTGTCATATTCCAAGTGGGGGTGTCATGTGGTCTCAATCTATTTGTCATCATGTACAAAAGTCTCTAAAGTGGATTCTCTACCAGAAAAGGATGAGTTCCACTTACTTATGGCTCCAACCATTATCCCCGACTCCATAAGGGAGGACACCAAGCACTAATGCACTTCTTTTCTTCTTATCCCAAAGTTTAATAAAGTGGATGTTCCATTAGCTCCATTATAGAAGATCATGGGCCACTTTTGTGACTCTAAACTTGGTGCCCCACTTCCATAATTGAGTCCTAACACATAATAGTGTTCATCCTATCTTCTTCCTTGCATACGACCCTTTGTATTCTTACACCATGTGACCTCCATGTGATAGCTAAGGACAAAATTATCCCCTTAGTGGAATGGTATGCCCCATTCCCATCACATCACCTTTACCACACTTGGGACCCTTTATGGGCCCTCTTGTCACTTCACCATCCTTTTGCATCACTTATTACATCACTTGCCACATCATCAGCATGTCACATCTATATACTATGTCACCTAAGACCCACCTCACCTATTTAGTCACCATTATTACCTCATATGTGAATATTGACCTATGAATATTTCTCATGAATAGTTCTCATGAATAGTACTTGTGAATAATACTTCATGAATAATGATATGTGGATAGTAATCATGAATAATGGCTTCACACCCTAACAATCTCCCACTTGAAGTCATATACTTAGGTCTTTCAAACACATACATCTATAACTAACCATTTTTTGCCTAATTTCTAACTATGCCAATGCCCACTTCTACTCTACACAAGCCCAATAGAAGTTTTATGCACTATAAAATTGATCTATCTTGATGTCTTTATCAACATTTATTCCCCCTAGTATAACTTTTAATAACCTTAAGTGACTTCCACTTCACCATGGACTTGATCCTTTATGTAGGATCCTGTCATGAACTAATCACAACTCCCACTACTTAGAAGTATCTAGTATAATACACACCATGGATTTCTTGAGGATTTCCTACTCTTGATAAATATTATACATAAGACATCCATGTCTTCTCTTCCTTTGTAGGACACTCTATAATATAACTCACAAACCACAATAATTTGGATACTTCACTCCATTACTTTTATCATCCACTATGTATTTCCATCCTTGGTTTGATCCTTCATCTCATCCTTATCAGCTGATCCATCTCACCATTTATCTTCATCATGATGGGGCCTATAACCAACATGTCATCAATCATAGTAGCAACCTCTACTAAACCTTGTCTCTAAAAGAAGGTATTCTTGTACCACATCAACATGTCTACTTGAACCTATATAGTCTTCAATTATTCAAACTTGAAACTCTTTGAATCAACCTCATATCCTCCTAACTACTCAAACTCATCATGAGATCACCATGTAGAAATGATGTCAAAATAAAACCCACTACTCCAAATCTTGAACAATAATAAGTGCATATCACACTCACATCCATAGTGACTAATTAGAGATAATAATCCATAGAAGTTAATACTTGACATCTAAATATACCAAACTACTACCCACCATGATCAACATGGTACCCATCCATGGTTCTTGGGAAGTTTCCAATCTACTCAATGAATCACTACACCTACTATGTTTTTGATCCCATAGTCAAACCACATCTTGCTCTACTGCATGTCAATCCAATTCATGTGCAGAGTTACTCCATGCA
Organism: Torreya grandis; assembly: GCA_037957365.1. Classification (NCBI taxonomy): domain Eukaryota; kingdom Viridiplantae; phylum Streptophyta; class Pinopsida; order Cupressales; family Taxaceae; genus Torreya; species Torreya grandis. The sequence continues at coordinate 756,815 of JARHVA010006976.1, read as the reverse complement.
TCAGTTAACCTAAATACTCATATCGAATACATTGTATCCATTGAGAACTTCACTCAATGCATCTCTAAGCTCTAAAATATCCAACACCAACATTATCCTTCCATGGAACCTTAGGTCTCTTTGTCTTCTCCATCCAACTACTCCATGTATAGAATCAAGTTTTTGGCACCCCTTCTACATGGATTTTTGCATCATCTCGGCCAACATGTTGTGGTAGTAGGATCCATTAATTCATATCTCCTTCTCTAGCTAAGAACCAACAAGGTACCTTCCTTTTCATTGCCCTCCATCTTCACCAATGAATATTATCTTACTCCACCACAAACTATGTAGTTACTTCTTTATCAAGAGCATTATGTTGGTGTTGATTTTTCTAGAAATGTTTTTAAGCTTCTTTCCTCCATTTTCCATTTGTATCTCCCACAAAGAGAAATCCCTGCCATGAAATCTTTTTCTTTTTCTTTGTATTGATATAGTGGTCTCTCCATATGTAGCTCCCAATTGCACAAAAAACCAACCAACCTAGGCTCTAATACTAGTTTTTAGGAAAATAAAGCATTTGTACATGTGCAAGTAATAAATGAATTGTATAAATACAATACAAGATATAATAAAAACATAAATAATAGAGATAAACCATAACACTATATATACATGGAAACCAAAATAAACTAGATAGGGAAAAATAATGGGGCAAAGGTAGTATCCAAACTTCAATCCCATCATCAAACTCTCTCTCATACATAGCTCCTCAAGCAACTCCTTCAAGTGAGAAAATATTACAACCAAGTTTTTTCTATGCTCCAGCCTCCTAGCTACAATGTAAAAATATTACAGTGCTAATATCGATAGCATCTAAGGGAGCTCCAACAACATCTTCCTATATCCCCATGAGTTGAGCTAATAGCCTCCTAGTTCCCTATCTTCTAGGATCTATTCCATGTACTTGGGTGAGCCAAGCAAACCAGCCTTCCATTTTATAACCTCCATCTCTACATGATGATGCTTACAATCCAAGCATCTAGGTGAGTTAGGCTTACAAGCACTTCAATACTCTAACATCTAACATGCAATCTTCATGAGCTTGTAAAGGATCCTCCATGATCCCCAAATGGGATAATCAATTACGAAGGAGTACATAATGATTTATAAACATTTTACAGTGAGAAAGAAAAAATAGAGGGGAAATGTGGCAACCCATTTGAGTGGGATAAATAGTAACCCAGTAGATCCACTTACATGTACTTATGTGCATATTCCAGAAGCCAACCAAAGTGCATTAGATAAAAAATGTGCCATATTCCAAGTAGGGGTATCGTGTGGTCTCCATCTATTTTTCATCATGTACAAAAGTATTTAAAGTGGATTCTTTACCAAAAAAAGACATGTGCTACCTCTATATTTCTCCAATAATTGTCCCCCATTTCATAAGTGAGGAGAACAAGCACTAATGCTCTTTTTGTCTTCTTCTCCCAAAGGTCAATAAAGTGGATGCTTCATTAGCTCTACTAGACAGGATCATAGGCCACTTCAACTCCAAAATTGGTACCCCATTTCCACAAGTGAGTCAAAACACTTGATACTATTATTCATGTCTTCTTTCTTGCATTTGACCCTTTGTCTTCTTTCACCGTGTGATCTCCATATGATATCTGATGACAAACTTATCTCCTTAGTGGAATGGGATGCCCCATTCCCATCACATCACCTTGACCACACTTAAGACCTTTCATAGGCCATCCTATCACTTCACCATCATATTGCATCACCTACTACATCACTTACCACATCACTCCATGTGACACCTACATGCCACATCACCTAGGATCCACCTCCCCTACCTGATCACCATTACTGACTCATTTGTAAATATTGACATGTGAGTAGTGATCTATGAATAATGATCCATGAATAGTGATCTCTGAATAGTGATAGTGAATGGTACCCACGAATAGTACTTTGTGAATAGTGATTTATGAATAGTAATGATGAATAATACTCATGAATAGTGGCTTCACACCCTAACAAATGAATCTAGAGTGATGAATGAGATTTTTACCATAATTACTCTTCAATGGACCCTACTTTGATTAGATTTGTGTTACACTCCCTTCATATTCAATTATATTTAGATTAATTTAACCCACTTCTATATATTTAACTAATTTATAACTATAATAATATTGCTATAGATAAATTACATATTTATCATAATAGTATTCCTAATATTTCACTCTATCATAGGATTTATTACTTGTTAACCTATGCCCTAATTCCTAGTCTTTAAATAAAGAGCATATGTTATTATTTATATGTTTTAATTACAAAAAAAGTATGAACTACCTTATGCATTTAGTAGAAATTAGGAAAATTATTTTCACATCATAGCAATATATCTATAACTAATAATTAAAAATAATATAAAATATGACATAGGAGGATAATAGTTTTTTCCATAGTTATAATGATCTTAGAGGTATGACCGAATGGAGAATGAATGACATGAAGTAATTATAACATCCACTGGTATTTTTTCTTAATTATAGGAACCATCATACTTTTCAAATCATGGAAGAAATTATCTTCAAAGTTTCAACTAAGTAACATAGCTACAATAGGTTGTTTACTAGTAGGTGATGCAGGTAATTTTTAGTTGTTATGGGTAATTTCCAATTTTTGTGGGCAACTCTAACATTATAACCACTACTCTAGGTTAAGTTAGTTATTTATTACAAGTTAAGTTACCTAGTTTATATAAGTAACTTGATTATTATAGCGATTGATGGGGATTAGCTTACTAGGTTGATACAAGTAAGTTGGTGAATGATCCAAGCATGCTATCTAGTTTATATGAGTACCTACTCTACTTTATTCTTTTTCCTTAATATTTTCATGTAATATATTAGTAATAAATCCAAAATATTAAATGTGACAAATGACAGTAATTTAGACATAGGTAAAAAATTATAACTTTAAAATATCAAAGATCTATGAAATGTATCCATAAAGTGCTATATGGAAAAAGGACTTAAGAAGACATCTTTTATACATCATTGGGAAGGTTGAAAACGGTCAACAAGAGGGGTTTTTAAGGTCAACTATGGGAAATTATTGAGTTCATCACACTTCCAACTTATTTATGTAATTTTCCTTGAGAAAATTAAAACTTATCATATATTAGGGACATATCTCATGAAAATCAATAGGCTCAGATGAACCTTCTCCTTACCATAATTAGAATCTTTTATTCTTCTCAAATTTCCTCCATCTCCTAATTTCTACTTATTCATCTAACTAATTCTTTCCTATCCAATCAAGGATATGAAACCAAATTGGAGGAGGAGGGAATGTTATATCCAACTAGTGAGCCATTTGTCTCTTTGGTGCATCAATATAATTATGTGTTATTTGGAGTGTTGTTTTGATGTTATGCCTAAATAAATGTTATTTTATTCACAAATCATAGGTTAGTTCATCCTATATTTTGATGTAAGATGTAGGATTTTTTTTAATTAAATTTATCTAAATGTGCTAGATAGTGATTCTAAGATTGAGTTTAGTTTCTTACAAAATGCACAACCATGTCTTATTCTAACATTAGGGTGATCTATTCTAATGTTATCTTAGTTAGTCTATTGGCTTCAACTTTTATCATTAACTTGGGATTCTTATGCTTTTCATGATATTCAGGTATCTCCTTACCTCTTTTATTTTCATTAAAAATATATGAATAAAATGATCCACTTAAGACATCCCCCATGTATATATTTGGGTTCCATTCTAAATAAAAAGTGATAGCATAATCATGAATATAAAATTCACAAAGTTGGTTTTGGATTTTAATGGTACTTCCATCATAAAAATCAAATAAGGTGTTAAGATCACTTACTATTGTAGGTAGATTACAATAGAGTTACATGAATTATAATTGTATCCATTTATCCTTGCAGTAGAGTGTATAAACATTACATGTGGTCTTCAATCTATTCTTTGGACACTTAGTTGGCTCAATTTTTCTAATTTTTATTTCAATTCATTTTTTCTTTTCTAATAGTTCCTCTACCTACTTAAACTATTATGTCATGGTATTTTTATCTTCTAGTAGTTGATTCTACTAGATATACCATTAGACCTATAGGGTTTAGATCTTAGCACCTCCCATTACAAATAGTTCCTCTTGGATGATTCTATGTGTTTGGTTAGAAACATTTTATAAGTTTCTCTCAATGATTTCTATGGATATATCCATGCTAGTTTCTAATTCTCCCATGGATTGAATACTAATATTTGAGAATTTATTTTCACTTGAAAAATCATGGGTTACAATACCAATGAAAAATTTAGTTTGGTAAAGTTCCTTAGTAGTTATAGTAATTGTTAGATCCTATTATTTTGCTATACGGACTTGGTTTTATATAAAAGTTGTTATTTTTACAGCGGTAAAATTGATATGGCTGGTTCTACCTCTATGGTGGCTTGAATGTTTCCATCATTTCCCTTTACCATGCTTTGTAATACAACTAACTCATTCTCTTAGTTATTCAGTGCTCTAATTTATGGCATAAATGAATCATTACCTATTTGGGTAATTAAAAACCCATAATTGTTTATATAATAGGGGTTTCTTGTTATTCTACCACCTTTTCATTTTCAATGGTTTTTTGTTATAATTCCATTATTATTTATTCCTCTCCTACTACTTCCTCAAGTGGCAGACCCTAGTGTTCCATTTCTCCAAAATCTATAAACCTTGAGTTGAATGAGGTAAAGTTTTATCCTCTTATATTGCTAGTGGTTTGGGTGTGTTCATTTTTATTTAATCCATTTATTTAGATTTATTTCTAGTATCTTGGATGATTATAGAGGATACAGTTGATTATTTCATTTTTGTACTTCATCTTATTCTCTGAAATTATCTCCTATGAGCAGTTGATGGGGGAACTCTCTATATTTTTTGTAGGACTTAAAGGTGAAGGCATTTATTCTACTATTTAATATTTAACTTACTCCAAAATCTTATCCTATGAGTCTTAGCAGGAAAATGCTAATTATAGCTTTCATCTTGCATGTTTTTAAATTTACATATTCTCTTCTTGTTCTCCTATTGGTAATTATTGTAGTTCTATAAAGAATTACCATAATAGATTATAAATTTGATACCTTAATAATTTAGGAATAATAGGCTAGATAAAACAATGATAGGACAAATCCCTTGGTTTTCCATTCTAGTACTATATTACTATTTTATTCAACATATTAAGTAATAAACTAGATACATTAACCTACCTTTTGTGTTTCAGGTGGTTGAGTAGATTGAAATAGATGGTGTAGATAATAGAATGTCTCCCCTCATAGGTGAGATATTTTATGATAAATAAAGTAACTTATATTCATATTATGGGTAGTGATGATCTAAGTGTTCCCTGCTTAGAGAATTATAATTATTTTCAAAGCATGAAAATTTCATTTCTAGCTGATAAGGATGTAGCCCTTTATTTCATATTTTTAGCATTTTTGACCTTTTGATGTTGGTTTGGGTACTAGTAAAGTTTTTGTTTGAATTTAATTTTTCTATAAATACATAAAAAAATATATTTTATTTTATAAATATAAGTAAAATATAGAGAACCCATTTATTGTTCACAGGAATCCATTAAGCACTTGTAAACATTCTAGAGAAATAAATAAATCAATAGAGATTTCACATTAGATAATTCATTGAAGGACAAACACATCAAAATAATGATTTTCATGATATTGGAGCTACTCCAATTATGAATTTTGAAAATTTCATGTTATTGTTTATGGACCTAAAAAGTATCAAGATAATTTTACTATTTTCTAGTTTATTGCAGGCACCAAAATGCATATTCCCCCTCATGATTTTATATATTGATGTCCACCTAGGGAAAGGAAAATAATTTTGTTATTCAAGTGACTAGATTTATGGGGAAAAAGTGAGTGAGGTTTCTTAATATCATAAACAGGTAAACAAAGTCATTAACCTAGGTAAACAAGAAGAATATAAAATTTGAATAAAATTTTACAAATAATTATATGCTTGTGCAAACAAACCTTTATATATAAATATATAAATTATGATAACATTGATAAGATTCAAGAGTCTCTTAATATGATTGTATGATTGGGAACTTCATTATAGTGGCAATAATTATATTATGCACTTTTTATGAGGTAAAAAAATATCAAGATAGTATTATCATTCTCTAGTTTATTGCATGTACCAAAATGCATATTTCATTGTCAAGTGTTTCAAGGATTGATGTCCAATTAAGGTAGGGGAAAAATATTATTTTGAAGGTCATGAGATTTATGAGGAGAAAAAGTGAATGAGGATATGGAATATCAGAATTAGGTACACACAATCATCAACCCAGATAAAGATAAAACTTGAGAAATAGATAGAACATAAAATTTGAATACAATTTTACAAATAATTGTATATTTGTGAAAAAAAACCTCTATATATATATTATGATAAAATTTTAATAATTATTAGATTCTATATTCTTTTTATATTAAGGTATAGGTTGAAACATTACCCACCAATTTGACATACAAAGCAACCTAGGTTAAGACTTTACCATAACTTTGAATTTAAACTTCATTTTTAGTTTGAAATAAAATTTTGACTATAGAAATATAAGTTTACACAATCAGTTTAATCATATTAACAATACGAGAAATATTTATATTACAAATATTGAATAGTTTATTAAATGCCACTTTCTTTTTCAAATAAAGAAGGTAAACATTATGAATTGATGTGACGTATTGGCTTCCATTGAAAAAATTGTGTTTGTACTTTCTTTTCCAAATAAAGTTTGTCCATATTTAATGGTTGGGGATTATAAAACAAGAGGAAAAAACTCTAACTCAAAAGCATCCAATCATAGGAAATTTAGTAGGAATCAATCTTTATATATAAATTTACCTCACTGGACTTGAGGGAGTTGTAACTGCTTAACACATTCACATGATAAGATAGAAAAAAATTGTTACAATCCTATATTTTCATATTTATTATGATGTTATGACATTAACATTATTTTTTTTACACTAGTTATTAGCTATTGTTTAGCTAGATTATCTATGGTGATGGTTACAACAAAGTTGGTTGCATACTTAGTTTTATGATTAATTATTTTATGGACTTATTACTACTGATGTTTATTTTATAAATCTCTATTGATTACTAATTAATGACATAATGTGATCTATGACAGTTTAATTGGTTACAAGTTTTATCTATGAGCTAGGAAGATGATGGAGGTTGTAGTCCTAGAACTGAATGAATTATAAGCACATTGACATGTTCAATAGGTATACTTATTGTCTTATTTATCACTCTAACACTTCAATTTGGTCATTAGGTTTGTTGGTTATGGTTCTTATGCTTGTGATTTCTATTTTACTTTATAATTTCATTATAAGTCATTGTTTGTGGTTACTTTATGTTATAATCTACTATATGTTTTGTTGGTCATAACCTTTATTTATATACACACAGCTCCATTCCATTCCTTTATTGTGTAGTTTTTGAATCTTTCTTTGTTCTATTATGGATCGTAGTTACCTATGAATTTCTATACCTAAACCTACCTAGACATACCTGGATCTAACATACCCCCCTTAGGAACTGTTGTTACACTATGTTGAACTTAGTATTATTTACTAGGGTGGTGGCATGTTGTTTCAACAACTAAATAGTCATGGCATGACCTTGACATAAACTTGGTTTAATTTGTTGTTATTATTGTAAATACTATATCCACTGGGAATTAAATTAACCTTAGTTAATGAGGTAGGTGGCATTTAACAAAGGTTTCAATGTTATTAGGGGTGGCTTATGTTTAATCCTTTTGGTTTAGCACTAATCTCCTTTTTTATTGGTGGTGGATTTCATAATCATTAAACCTTTTAGAATCACCATATATGGTAAGCTTGGCAAGGATTGCCTTAGGATCTGAAGGAATTTCTCTCTCCTCCCAAATTGAATATCAATTGATTGGGGTATCAGGAGATTGGAAGGAAATAATGGGGAATGCGGATGGTGAACAAAAGTGTTAAGAAGATGGAAATTTTGGGGAGAAAACATTAAAAATCTCAACTAGTTTTTAATGGTGAGCTTCATGGTTTAGAAATTACATTGCAATGCTTGGAAAAGAATAGAGGTTCTTATATTTTTAGCTTTTGGGAGTCTTTTATGTTTTCATGTAAGTCATTTAGTTTTTTTGGTTTGATTTTGGTTAACTATATTGAATGAAAATAAAAGATTTAGAAGCTGCTTATGTAACTATAAGTCTTTAGACTTTTAGATACATGTGTAGACCCATTATGGTGATATATTGATACATTTCATTGCATATAAACTTAACACACACACACACACACACACACACACACACACACACACACACGTGTGTGTGCGCACACACACACATGTACACACATGCACACACACACACAATGTCTAGTTTGAATATTTTTATATATACAATCATTTCATTATTTCCAAAATTGGTCGTAAACTATATTTTCATACATATGAGTTAAAAACATTTTGTGTGATATCTATGCTTTATAAAGAGGAATCTATGTGGTTGTCTTGGATATGTTTGTGTGTGTGTGTGAGTTGTAATAAGTAATGGTGTTCTCTTCTATATAATTTGGGACATGATTTTGATATCGAGTGTGGGTGATTATGTTTTATTTATAATCAACTATGTTAATGGAAAATAAATAGGTCTTCTTAAATATGTATATGGTTGTTGATGACTATGTTATTTTTGGAAAAGATGTTAGTTGTTTTTATTTTCCTGAGTTTATTTGGTTGATATTTCCATCTGGGTGAACCCATTTTTATGTTTTGTGACTTAAAGGTTGAATGAGTTTCACTAAATATGTTATTAAATCTCCCTATGATCTTTAACCTTGCTTGTTATTCAATTTGAAACTTATGGATATATCTAGTTTGGGCACTATTATATTGGATTTTTATTATATTGTTACTTGGTTTTATTATGTTGTGTTTATACTGGACTCATGTTGTGTTTACATATATGCATTGGAATCTTGATCATTAGGGTTATATTTTATGTTGTATCAAACTAATAATCTCAATGTTGAACTCAATTTATCATTTGAATAAGAATTGATCACTACCCTTTTATAAACCTTGTTATTGGAAATAAGCTATGGTATTCTCATTCAACTATGTGGGTAAACCACAATTTGGATTTTTGGATTCTAGGTTATATAGTTATAAACTATTCTAAAGATGGTGTTTCATTTGAATCCATTTGAGACTTGTCTCTTTTGTACAATCATATATCAATTGGAATTGATTAAGGTATTCTCTTTAATAAGTGGTTGTGTCATGGTAGACTATGTTATGGTTTTATTTATCTAACTATACAAATGTTTAATTATATATATACATATATATTTGCATATGTGTGTGTGTGTGTATACACACACACACACACACACACACACACACACACACACACACACACACACACACACACACACACACACACACACACAACATGGTAGACTATGTTATGGTTTTATTTATCTAACTATAGAAATGTTTAATTATATATATACATATATATTTACATATGTGTGTGTGTCTATATATATATATATATATACATATATATATATATATATATATATATATATATATATATATATAGACACAGACACACACACACACACACACATAGAGATATATATACTTATGTAGTCATATAAAATGTGAAATTATATGACTTAAGCATGGCTAATTACACACAATCTATAGGTCTTCCTACTTTATTACACAACCCTTCTAGGCTTTTTTTCACTGATTCCCAATCATCCACAACCTTCCAGACTTAACCCTTATAGACTCAAGTAGCTATTTCAGGCCTAGTTCCATCCCCCTAGGTCTCATTCCCTAAGGAAAACTCCTAACTTGGATAGGAGCACTGAACCTAGGGTATCCAAATTTTGGTGTTGTTGTCCAAGTTTATTTTTAGTCCTAACAGTCAGGTTCTTTTGGATCCTTATCCTAGTACTTGTTATCTTAACATAAATTAATTTAACTCTTGATCATTATTTCCACTATAAAATTCCATTCAAATTCCATTTAGAAGGGTTGGTACTCATTCATAAGAAAGAAGCAAGAATACAAGCAAATACACTCAAACACTCTTCCCTATTCTCTACATATAACCTTCCAAGACCATTTCAAGCTTATTTAATCCCTAACATCAGTCTGTAGCCATCTGAAGTACATCTGATTTCACATCTAGTTACATTTATCATACATAATTTCACCAAGCACTTTAATGGGAGAACTACATTAGTTTGATCCCTCCTCAGAGTATTGGTATGTAGGTAGAATGCACACACATGGGGTGTGAAGTTCATCCATCATATACATTACACATTAACCCATTATCTATATTTTCCATGTTTCCATTCAAGTTTAAGCATAAAGAGCTCCTAGGTCTTTGAATATTTAAAACAGACACATAATAAGCTCTGTAGATTTTTAGGCTTTAATATTTCACTGGCAGGGTAAAATAGGCCTATCGAATAGAAATAGAAAGCTTAGACCACCTAAACAACATAAAAAAAAGGACTATAACTTTAGACAATAGGGTGTTCCACATTTGTTAATCTTTTCTAGTCTAGAAACATACCTTACAATCTAATTTTTGACAATTTCCTAGTCTAGCTCCTCCAAAATAAGGGCATGTATTAGTCTGGATCATTTAGAATAAGCTAAGTTAGATTTCTCTTATCTATTACTATATTTAGAAGAGGCAAAAAAACAAATATATTTACATAAATTAGTATCTTAATTATTTCATATTCTTTACTAATTTACTTTAATCAGACTTGTTTATTTAACTAGGAACAAAACTCCATTATTCTAAAAAATAACAAAACATTTGGTGAACCCAACTTATTTTGAATTTTACACAAAAACATTAGAAACCCTTGGGATAAATATTTATATTTTTTACCATAATTTCCTTTTTTTTTATGCATTTAGATATAAAAAATCTAAAATTTAATTGAAAAAATTATCATATATTTTGTTAAAACCCTAGTTTGCACATACTAGGTCCTTTTTACATACAAAAACATTCCAAACACTAGGAAAAATATATTGCTAATTTTAGAATTACTTTCAAAATTTTCCTAATTTTTTCAATAAAAATTATATATTTTTTAAATTATCATATTAATTTTAAAAATTCATTCAATAATCCCTAGTTGCATTAACTAGCTCCCAGTTATTTTCTAGTACTTTTCCAATCATTTTATAAATTTTTAGATTGCATATCAAACTCAAAAATTCAATTTCAATTTCAAAAATTCATAGTATTTTGCAAAAATATTTTTGAAAAATCCATAGTTGCATGTATTAGCTCTTACCTTTCATCTTGAGGTATCACCTTACATGTATAATGAAATTGCCAAAATTATGCTAACTTATTTACAAACTTTTCTTACATTTCTTACAAATAATAAGGAAACCATAATGGGCCCTATCATGTACATGAATGATGAAGTCTATCATATGTTAGTACAACATTTCATCCTTTACATTTCATGCTTAATTTTCATAATAAGGGATGACATTACAACATTTATTTCTAAAAGTACACAAGATTTCAATATTCGTTTTGCATACTCTCTATCTCTCATATGGAACAATTTTCAAGTTTATCATGCTAAAAATGTTATCAATATTATGTTACACGTCAAATGTCTTTATGCATTCAGGCATAAATTCATGATCTCTACCCTTTACTTCCTATTTCTCATGTCAAAAAAATTTCAAGCTTATCATGTAAAACACATTATAAATGTCATAAAATAGTCCAAAGTTTCTTATGCATTCATACACAACTTCATGCTTTCTATCTCTTACTCTCTATCTCTGATGTGAAAATATTCTCAAATTTGTCATGCTAAACACATTACAAATCTCATAGCACATACCAACATTTTCTATGCAATAGTGCACAATTCAATGCTCTTTATCCCTTGCTCTGTATCTCTAATCTAGAATAATTTTCTATATTGTTTTGTTAAACATATTATAAATATCATGTTACAAGTTAATTTTTTCTATGCATTAGTGCACAATTCCATGCTCTCTATCTTTTGTTTGATATCTATCATGTGGAATGTTATCTATACTCATATTGCTCTACGTGGTTTCTACTTATATGTATCTAACTCTATGGCTACTTTTAATTATCTCCCTATCACTACTAGACACAAGAAAACACTAGTGGTTATATCTATCCCTCATTCTTTCAAACTTGGTTCATCTAGCTTTCATCCCATACCTAATATCATCTTTATGCCTATAGTGGATCATGTGTTACATGCTATCACCCAAGTTTACTAAAATAGGCAAGTTGATTACACCCATGGTTATAGCTTTGTCACTCAAGTTGACAACCCTTCCAATCTAATTTCAGCTCCTCCACTTGTTATAGTTCTTCCTCCAATCTAGATTCAGCCATAGTCAAGACCTTCATCACTAACACAAAAAATTGGTACACCTCCATAAATTCAAGATTCTAGATAGTTTTTGGCTATAGTATTCACACCCAAGGCAATAACATTGATATCTCATGTATCTACACATAGAACACATGTTCATAGAGCTTATCCTACCACTAGATGGGTCCCTTAGACCCCCACAACTGCATCCACTTCTCAAAGTTATAGGGGGACTCCATAGTCAGTTTCTACTATAAGCATTTCAAAGCACTTACAACATAAATAACTTTTAGAACCATAGTCTCAGCATTTCCATCATGCTTCACGACCATGCATGATACTTATTATTGATATAAGACAACATGATAGGGAGTCTCCCATGAGAATCATTAGTTAGTATTAATCCTTTGTAGCTCACTTGTACACAGTTTCTCTTCTATTTCTTGTACATAGTTCATAACATTCTAAAAATACAAAAACAATACAAAGAATTTCAAAATACAAAAAACTCAAAATATACAAAAGCATTAAAATATATCAAAATACTAAAAAGAGTGTTTAATCAAAAATATGGTTCTAGACTCAATCAGCTTGGTGAGTTCCTTACGCATGAGAGGCTCAATCTTTGGATTGACAAGCCTTTGTTTTTGCTTGATCAGCTTGGTTCTTTCCTCCAGCTCAATGGTGTGTTGGGCCAAAATTGGGTCAAAACCCTTCAAGTTGTTATACTCCCAAGCGAAGACATCATCAAACTCCTGGCACAACAAGATGAAGACCTACCTTTCATGATCCATACACACTTTCCCAAGTGCAAGTAGCTTATTCTTGAATATTTCAACTTTCTCATAGTTCTCCTTCTTCATTGTGATGCTTACTTTATCATTTTCAATTGGTCATCCTCATTGAAGATACTTTCAAGAGTGACCAAGCCTTTAGGAAGTTTATTGTTCTTCAATTGCACAATTTGACTACCATACTACTCTTGTAGCTTAGCTTGGTTTCTAGCAAAAAATTTAGCTTCCTCTTGTGAGAAGAGTACTATTTGTTGATCACTATCAAACACTTGCCAACTGGTGATGTTATCAGGCATGAAGGATTTGATTACCACTTTCAAATGACATGGAGTGGTATCACGACCTATCTCCTTAGGGACATCAAACTGAGCACCAACTGCTACTAGTCTATCAGCTTGCTTATTCTGCTCCCTAAGAATGGAAGTAACATTGAAAGTGAGAAACTCTCCACTAAGTCCCATACCATGTGTTTGTAGGACTTAAGTAAGGAATTCTTTATTAGATTTTGGTCCCTTACCTAATTTACAATTAACTTGCTGTCTCCAAAAACCTACATCTCCCTAATTCCTCTTCTCCTCACCCACTCCAAACCATGGATGAGGGACTCATACTCTATAACATTGCATGTGCAAGAAAAATAAAACATGAAGGCTGAAAAGTATTTTTCCTAAGAGGGGGAAACTAGCACCACTCCCATACCAACTCCCAGCCTAGTTCTTGAGCCATCAAAGAAAATCTACCATAGACATGAGCTCTCTTGTCTTGCTTTCATCAAATTTGGTACAAAAGTACCCTGTTTATACATGTAATAAATCCCATGGCCTACTTCTTCTATGAATTTGTAGGGATCATGTTCAAAGTTTTCACTTCCCCATTCATCTAGGAGCAGGTCAGCTACTGCTTCAAGGGCAAAGGGTAGAGATTGATCCACTTGGAATTCTTATTGATCAATAATGACATAGCTGACATTTGTTACCT
>JARHVA010006976.1:720000-737500 GCA_037957365.1 Torreya grandis | reverse complement strand
TCTTACCTTCTAAATTTCTTCCGACAAAAAGTCTGAAGAAGCTATGTAAAAGCCTTTCATTCTTTGAATGGGTTCATTCTTTTTCTGAAAGACTTGTGCAAATCAAATTTGAACTGGCTCAGATCAGTCGAGGAAGGAGACTAATTTTGGCTTGTAGGACCAAAATGGTCGACAGTGAGAGGATAAACACAATCAACATCCATCAGGCCTAAGCTAGCCTAACACCTAAAAAGGGACTCTGCTACCACTTTTGACACTAAAGGAGATTTATAAAACATTAAAACACCTATATTTGGAGACATAAGGTGTGATTTAAATTTTAGAATTCATATAAGGACAAGAGAGTCTTTTCTTGACTTGATAACTTGGCAGTCAGCACAAAATTAAGAAAGGAGCTTGAGTAAGTAGGTTTGGAAGTTAACCCACATGGAGCTTTAGCATGGGATACTAAAGTGTTCAGAGATATTAGAGGAGGTATTAAAAAAGGATTTTGTGTATTTTTTTCACAAATTGGAAGCCAAACCTTTATGAGCAAACCTTAAGGGTTAGAAGTGCTCGAAACCCTCCAAAACCTTTGCTAGTGACCCGATTGGAAAGATGAAGAAGGGAGGTAGCCCAATGAGCTATTTTTACTATGAAATGACATATATATTGTATAAGACTCTCTATGTCTCCTCCCCATCATATTGAGTTGTATTGTACTTGTATTAACAGGGTACAAAGTTGGTTTCTTTGAAAACTTTTGGTGTTTTTCCTGGTTTAAGGGAGAATGAAAGGATGAAATCACTTGGAGAGGTAGATTGGGATCTAAGATAAACTTTCATGTCCATTTATTGCATGTTAAAACCTCAAAAATTCTTTTAAAAGTACCTCCACTTCATCCAGTCCAAAATGGCATAATAAACAAGGAGTGAACAAATAAGTGAAAAGATGAAAACTCTAATTGGGAGGCATTTTAATGGATAAGTGATGAATATAAAGGTATGAGGGAATTTAGGAGTGTCATACACTACTCTTTATAGATTTTATTGAAAATTTGAAGACATCTTTGGTGCCAAAGAGATGAGTTCTTATCCTCCAAAATACATTTCCATCTCCAGGACCACCACTTGTAAATCCATCAATTCCAACACATTAGGATAGGAAAATGACATGTGTTCCAATAATAAGAACCTCCAAATCCACATAGATACATGTTTTTATAGTTTCTTAAGAGCATATAAACACTAATAATAAATGTTGTCAATGTTGTATTAGTTGTTAGAGATATCCACCTTTGGTGCTTCAGGGATCAAAACTAGCACTACCACCATGTTGGAGGTGGTGGATAATATATAGGAATATGTTATTTAACTCTATAGGCTATAGGAAGAGTGAGTAAGAATAAGGTGATTATGACTATAAGAAATGATAACTCATGTGCAAAATAATATTGTTTAATAGGGACACAACCAATATATTTTTGGGCGTATACATAACCCCTTAACCCCTCCCTCTTAATGAATTCATCTCACCTATCCCTAGTATATTGTGGAGTGTTCCATGGAGACCAAATGATGAAGGTAGTTTTTATGTGAGCAAATGAAGAGACCTATGCCACATTTTAGGAGTTTCATGATTTAGGGAACATTTATCTAAGTATTCCTTACACGGTCTATTATATATTCCTCTCTCCTCCATATGTGACTCATTTTCTTAGCTTGACACATATCCTGGTGACTCTTGGAATTTATTCTCCTCTCTCAAATTCTATTAGTTGTAGCCATTTTGGCTCTTGTAAACTGATTCCACTCCATGTATGGCAAATACCTACTAGATTTACATTATATTTTTCCTTTAAAAATCAAATTCAAGTTTGGTTTTGAGTTTATGAACATTTTTCAAAGTGTGCAAAGTGATATATGGTGATGTTATGTGATAATCTTCTATCCTTTCTTCTCTATATCCTCTCATGTTTATGCAAGATTTCTTATTATATAAGGTCATATAGAGTATATCTAATGTGTTGGGATAATTTCATGTGTATACTTGTCCTTAGAGTGAGTAGTTTTCCCTTTGGTTCAATTACCTTGTGTTGCCTCATGCATATCACCTTTATATTGAAACACTTATGTTAGAACCTCTTAAAACTTTGATGTTTTTTTATACTTGTTGATTATTAGTGAAATAGTTTTTATGGTCTTGTGAAAGTATTCCTAGTATATCACCCCTTTAGATTAGCTTCCATTTAATTCAAACTTCTATCTCTTTTCCCACAAGCAATTACTTAAGTAGGTGATAAGCACTTCAAGGCATATTAAGTGATTTGGCCTTTAAACATAGAGGTTTACTTCTACTATAGGTAAATCAACATACTTATAACTATTCCCATGTATCCTAAATATAGAGGAGGCACGAACACCCTCCTCTAGGGTGTAATATTTGGTTCCAATAGTTCTTGCATGCCTAGTGAGACCAAGGTCCAAGAGAGTAGAGACATTGTTTGTATTTATTTCCTCTGATCAACTTTTGGAAGTAATCAAGATAGCACCAATATCAATGTTGAATGAAAGATTATGGTTGTAATCATCTCAGTTATCTCTTTTTAAATATTTTGATTAGTTATTATTTTTATTTTGATGTATTATGTTTATATGAATAAATATGGTGAATACACTTACTATAAACCTCCCTATTAGCCTTGTTATGAACCACATTATACTCCTCAATATTCCTATTACTATGGATACCAATCCTATGAGCCATTACAGCCCTATGGTCATCCATTTTCCTCTCCATATATACATCATGTTGTTAAATATCCCTATAAGGAAGGTGATGCAGGAGCATCCTCATGCTAGGAACGTAATTATCACATTTTTGGCTGAGTTTTAGCATGTTTAAGTATATAAGTTTCTTTTCCCTCCATTTTTGTTTTTTTTTCAAATTTGCAATTTCATCCAAATATCCATTAAGCATGGAATCAAGTCTATTGGGTGAGATTTTATGTGGTTTGTATTTTCTTATGTTAGGAGAGCTGTTTTGTTCATTCTAGGAGGTTGTTACGAGAAGCTTAGGATAGGATTAAACATCTAATTTGAGAAATATGGTTTGGTATAAGGGATTTGTGTGTAAAAATAGGGGATATATGCATATTGAAAAAAAAATGCAAGGCGCAGTGGAAGAGGATCTGCAATTTGCAGTCAAATTCATGTATATCTTCTTGTTCTATTAATAACATGTGTGTTCCTTTGAGTAGAATTATTTTTTTGAGACCAAACATTGAAAGTGTTATTGCTTTTGGTTGTTGATAAGCCAAGATTTTTAATGAACCCATGAGATTTAGCCAAGATTTTGAATGAAGCCATGAGAAATTTGGTTCTAGATCGAATTAATACTGGGTTTTCAATTCTGGTTGTTTCCTGTTGGGTCACATATGCCTGTTGGGCCATTTCAATGTAATGATTTCCATTTTGGTCATTTCAATAGTTTTAATGTTGGGCCACTTCTAAGAACTAGAGTTAATCAAGGTAGAACATAACGTTATGTAAGTAATCATACTACTATTGGGCCATGCCACAGTTTGAGTTGAAATTCAAATGATGATGGGTCTACCATGGAAATGTTGATTCTAGTCTTTGCATCGCATAATTACTGCTAGGTGTTCAAATGTTGGGGTCATAGTGGAGTCTAGCGCTGGTTTGGACTTAGGAGAGTTTTTCAGGATTTAGCATGTAGGAATACTATCCAGATAGAAGAAGATGGCAGGTAGCATCTTGTGTTTGAAGACACATTTTATTAAAACATATAAGTTATTTCCTGTTTACAGTTTGATTTCTGTCCATCATTCCCTGTATGCAGTTTGGTGTCTATCACTAGTAAAATATTGTCAATATATATATATATATATATATATATATATATATATATATATATAATTTAGCCCTGTTTAAAAGAGAGGACTGTATACCATTTGTTATAATCATTTGTCAGATATATATATTTTAGTCCTGTTTGCAAGACATATGTATTCCACGTCTTGGAGTTTTGAGGTCTGGACCATTAGCAACCACAAAATGCTATTAGAGGTTAGAGTTTATCCCTGTTGGATGTATGCTGGTTCATCATTTGGTATCAAAGCCCAAGGGATTGTGCACAATCTAAAGATCCAAGAGAAGAAGAATGTGATTTGTGAGGAAGAAGCAAGATGGCCATGAGAATTAGGAATAGAGGTAGAGCTGGAGGAAGGAGACCTGGAGGATAGGTTGCACTAGTAGAAGAGATTAAGAACCTGACAACCAGGCTACAAGACCTAGAGATGGCTCAAAGAAGAGGCACTGACATGGGTGAAGTCAGTGATAGGAAGATGAGCCACCAGAAGATGAATTGGTGGTGGAAGAAGAAACAACTGAAGATAGGTTGATTAGAGCCATTATGAAGGTGAACACAAAGCCAAAAATGGAGGTTCCAATGTATGAAGGTAATTTGAATGTGGAAGAATTAATTGATTGGATTAATGCATTAGACAAATACTTTGAGTATGAAGGAATTGAAGAAGATTATAAGAAAGTTAGGTATGCCATGACAAGACTAAAGAGCCATGCATCCCTGTGGTGGGATGGAGTGCAAGAAGAAAGAAGAAGGAAAGGGAAGCTAAAGATCAAAAGCTGAGATAGAATGGTAGCAAAAATGAAAGGTGAGTTTATGCCTAAATATTATCAAGCCAATCTTTTCAAGAAATTACAAAATTTGAAGCAAAAAGAAATGTCTATAAAAGAATACACTGAAGAGTTTTACAGGTTAACCATAAGATTAGGTCATATTGAGGATGACACAGAAAAGGTATCTAGATACACTAATGGTTTAAAATTTTCCATTCAAGATGAGATTAGTCTTCTCATTCCTAAGAAAGTTGAGGAGGCATATCAATTTGCCTTGAAAGCTGAGGAGAAGATTGCAAGGAAACAAACATCCTTCTCAAGAGGAAGGGGCAGGTCCATTAGAGGTAGAGGATTTCAAGGAGGTAGAAGACAGCTGCAAACATCTCAAGAAGAGGCCAATAGCTCACAAAGTTCAAGAGGCAGCTATACACCAAGAGGAAGAAGGTCATACCAAGGTTATCAAAAAGGAAGAGGAAGATTCATGAACAAATGCTTTAGGTGCAACAAGTATGCAAGACACAGGGCATATGAGTGTCCAGAGAACCCTTCTACCAGCCATGAGAGGGGCGTACATGTGACCCAAAGTGAAGAAAAAAATGAAGAAGTTGCAGCAGCTTATGAAGATCCCCCAGAAGAAGGTGAGTCTCTTTTAATGAAAAGAATCTTGTTAAAACCAAATAAAGAAGTTGTAGAACCACCTCAAAGGAAAACTTTATTTAGTACCACATGTAAAAGTAAGAGGAAATGCTGCAAGGTCATCATAGACAATGGGAGTACTGATAATCTTGTGTCAACTGAGATGGTGGAGAAACTAGGCTTGAAGAAGGAGGTACATCCTACACCTTATCAAGTCTCTTGGCTACAAAAAGGACACAAACTCCTGGTAAGTGAACAATGTCAAGTATATATTCAGATAGGAACATATAAGGATCATATTTTATGTGATGTCATGCCCATGGATGTATGTCATATCTTGCTTGGAAGGCCTTGGCAATTTGACAGGAAGGCCATGCATGATGGAAGGCAGAATACATATATGTTTGAAAAGGATGGGATCAAGCATACACTCACACCATTGAAAGAAGAGGCTACTGTTATTGTAGGACAGAATTCTAAATTATTGATAGTGAGTGGTAAAGAGTTTCTACATCAAATGAAGAAGGAAAAGGTAAACTTTACTGTGATTGGTAAGCCAAAGAGTGTAGTCACTAGTACTAAGTTGATTGATTTTCCTTTAGAGATTCAAGATATGTTGAATGAGTACATTGGCATTGTGGTAGATGATTTACTTAATGAGTTACCACCATTTAGAAGCATTAGCCATTGCCTTTAGAGATTCAAGATATGTTGAATGAGTAAATTGGCATTGTGGTAGATGATTTACTTAATGAGTTACCACCATTTAGAAGCATTAGCCATCACATAGACTTGATTCCAGGAGCAAATCTTCCAAACAAGGCTGCCTACAGGTTGACACCAAAGGAAAATGAAGAGATCAAGCACCAAGTTCAAGAATTGTTAGACAAAGGATTGGTAAGAGAGAGTTTAAGTCCTTGTGTTGTCCCCATAGTGTTGAGTCCTAAGAAATATGGGAGTTGGAGAATGTGTATAGACTCCAGAGCAATCAACAAGATTACTATCAGGCATAGATTTCCATTGCCTATAATTGATTATTTACTTGATTGTTTAAGTGGAGATACATATTTCTCTAAGATAAACTTGAAAATTGGTTACCATTAGATTAGGATAAGAGAAGGGAATGAATGGAAAACAGCCTTCAGAACCAATGATGGACTCTATGACTGGTTAGTTATGCCATTTGGACTAACTAATGCACCAAGCACGTTCATGATGCTGATGAATGAAGTGCTGAAGGAGTTCACTAGTAAGTTTGTGATAGTATATTTGGATGATATTTTTGTGTTTATTCAAACTAAGGAAGATCATTTGAAACATTTGAGGATGGTATTGAGTAAGCTACATCAGGAGAAATTGTTAATCAATGTAAAAAAGTGCAGTTTTTTGAAAATAGAGTTGATATATTTGGGGTTTGTGATTTCAAAAGAAGGATTGAAGATGGATAAGGAGAAGACTAACACTATACTTGAGTGGCCTACACCTAGGAGCACATATGAGGTAAGAAGCTTTCATGGTTTGGCTAGCTTCTATAGGAAATTCATAAGAAATTTTAGTGGAATTGTTGCTCCAATGATAGATACAATCAAGGGTGATAAAAGAAGTTTTTTTTGGACTGAGGTTGCTGATAAGAGTTTTAGACTATTCAAAAGAAGGTAACTGAAGAACCAATCTTGACCTTGCTTGATTTTAATAAGCTTTTTCAAGTAGAATGTGATGCTAGTGGAACTGCAATAGGCGCTATTTTAAGCCAAGATGGGAAGCCTATAGCATACTTTAGTGAGAAGATAAGTGATGCTAAGAAGAAGTATTCAGCCTATGAACACGAATTCTATGCACTTGTATAGGCTTTGAAGAAATGGAGGCATTATCTTTTGCCTAAAGAATTTGTTTTGTTCACTGACAATTATGCTTTACAGTTCATTAGCAATCAGAATAAGTTGAATCAAAAGCATGTCAAAAGGATTGAATTTTTACAAAGCTTCAAATTCACTATTAAGCAGAAGAAAGGACAACCTAACAAGGTTGTAGATGCTCTAATCAAGAGAAATCTGATCATGCAGGAGTCTCAACTAAGTATTTTGGGATTTGAAGATTTGAAGGAGCTATATAAGGAAGATCCAGACTTCAAGGAACCATATGAAGCCTGCATGAATCCAGTGGGGGTTGATAGAAGTCCTTGGATAGATTTCATGGTCCAAGATCCAGCTTTGCATTCCCAAGAGTTCCATGAGAGAGAATTTGTTGAAGGAAAAACATAGTGGCAGCTTATTAGGACATTTTGGGCAAAATAAGACATTAGCACAATTGAGTGATCATTACTATTGGCCAGGTATGGGTACTAATGTCAAGAAATTTTTTGAAAGATGTAAAACATGCCAATATGCCAAGGGAAGTAGTCAAAATGTAGGTTTGTACCATCTACTACCCATTCCAAATAGGCCTTGGGATTTAATAAGCATGGATTTTGTACTTGGTTTGCCAAGAACTCAGAAAGGCCATGATTCCATATTTGTTGTGGTAGATAGGTTTTCAAATATGGCTCATTTTATTCTATGTTCCAAAACAAGTGATGCTACTCACATAGCTAATCTATTCTTTCAAGATGTTAGATTGCATGGATTGCCTAGAAGCATTGTTTCTGATAGGGACACCAAATTTGTTGGACATTTTTGGAGAACCTTATGGAAGAAATTGGGTACACAATTGAGTTTCAGTTCAGCCTATCATCCCCAAACTGATGGCCAAATAGAGGTTGTCAATAGGAGCTTGGGCAACATCCTGAGAAGCTTGGTAAGTATGCATCCGAAACAATGGGATCTTGCACTTGCACAAGCTGAATTTGCCTATAATGATTCTCCTAATAGAAGTATAGGATTGAGTCCATTTCAAATTATGTATGGAATGCATCCAAGAGGTGTGTATGAGTTAAGAAATCTAAGTAGCATGGAGATAAGGAGTGCTGATGTAGAAGAATTTGCCAATGCCATGCAAAATTTGCATGAACAGGTAAAGAAGAAGCTTGAAGAAAACACCATCAAGTACAAACTAAGGGCAGATCAAAATAAAAGAGAGGTTCGTTTCAGTTTTGGAGACTTTGTTCTTGGTCACCTTAGAAAAGAGAGGTTCCCAAAAAGGGAATACAACAAGCTAAAGGTAAAGAAAATAGGACCATGTAAGGTAATAAGGAAGTTTTCAAACAATGCATATGAAATAGAATTGCCAAAGGGGATTGGAATCTCTCCAATCTTTAATGTTGTAGATCTATATCCATACAAAGATGAAGGACAACCAGCCAAAGAAACTGAAATAGGGGTAGATGATGTTATCCAATGGGAGCAGAAACTACCAAAGGAAGTGCCAAAAGAGATTGAGAGTATTTTAGACAAGAAAGTGGTTAAACAGACAAGGGACAAAGAATATTTCCAATATCTAACTAAGTGGAAGAATCTACTAGCTGAAGGTGCAACATGGTTGACTGCAAATGATATCCTTAAGCTAGGCACAAGTATAGAAGAAGTGATGCAGAAAAACAATAAGTGAAGAATACTTCTGTTCTTTGGAAGAATGATGCAGGAGCATCCTCATGCTAGGAACGTAGTTATCACATATTTGGTTGAGTTTTAGCATGTTTAAGTATATAAGTTGTTTTTCCCTCCATTTTTGTTTTTGTTTTCAAATTGGCAATTTCGTCCAAATATCCATTAAGCATGGAATCAAGTCTGTTAGGTGATATTTTATGTGGTTTGTATTTTCTTATGTTAGGAGAGCTATTTTGTTCATTCTGGGAGGTTGTTACAAGAAGCTTAGGATAGGATTGAACATCTAATTTGAGAAATATGATTTGGTATAGGGGATTTGTGTGTAAAAATAGGGAATATATGCATATTGAAAAAAAAATGCATGGCGCAGTGGAAGAGGATCTGCAATTTGTAGACAAATACATGTATATCTTCTTGTTCGATTAATAAAATGTGTGTTCCTTTGAGTAGAATTATTTTTCTGAGACTAAACATTGAAAGAGCTATTGCTTTTGGCTGTTGATAAGCCAATATTTTAAATGAACCTGTGAGATTTAGCCAAGATTTTGAATGAACCCATGAGAAATTCAGTTCTAGATCGAATTAATACTGGGTTTTCAATTGTGGTTGTTTCCTATTGGGTCGCATATGCCTGTTGGGCCATTTCAATGTAATGATTTCCATTTTGGTCATTTTAATAGTTTCAATGCTAGGCTACTTCTAAAAACTAGAGTCAAGCAAGGCAGAAATAGGACTATAGAACATTACGCTGTGAAAGTAATCATACTACTGTTGGGCCATGCCAAAGTTTGAGTTTAAAGTCAAACGATGATGGGTCTATCATGGAAATGTTGATTCTGGTCTTTGCAATGCATAATTACTACTGGGCGTTCAAATGTTTGGGTCGTAGTGGAGTCTGGCGTTGGTTTGGAATTAGGAGAGTCGTTCAGGATTTAGCATGTAGGAATACTATCTAGATAGAAGAAGATGCCAGGTAGCATCTTGTGTTTGAAGACACATTTTATTAAAACATATAAGTTATTTCTTGTTTACAGTTTGATTTTTGTCCATCATTCCCTGTATGCAGTTTGGTGTCTGTCACTAGTAAAACATTGTCAATATATATATATATATATATATATAATTTAGTCATGTTTAAAAGAGAGGACTGTATACCATTTGTTATAATCATTTGTCAGATATATATATATATATATATTTTAGTCCTATTTGCAAGACGTATGTATTCCATGTCTTGGAGTTTTGAGGTCTAGACCATTAACAACCACAAAATGTTGTTATCGGTTAGAGTTTAGCCCTGTTGGATGTATGTTGGTTCATCAGAAGGCTATCAAGAAACCTATCAAAAAGTGCCTTCTTATCAATCCCATATATGCCCCCTACTAGTCATACCATGATGCATATCAACCTCAAGAGGATTCCAATAAGTCTTATCATGAGGAATCATATAATTCCATTGTTTTTACATAAAGATACTATAATACAAGGTATGAATTATTAAAAACTTAAATACAACAACATATATTTGGCCTTAATCCCCATCATTAACCCCTTCCTCCATGAACCCCTTATTATATAAAATTTTATTGGTACTCATACCAAAGCTGCTAGTTAATGAAGATACTATGAGAACACGGGATTATGAGTTTGATGTACTCCCTAATAATATGATGTAAATGTTAAAAGATGTTTCCCAAGGTTGTATTTAGGTGTTGGATATGGTTGAAGAGTTAGAAGAAACTCAATGGGAGATGAAAGAGTAGATGCACTTGAAAATGAAGTGTTGCAAATGATAAATAAGTAGGATAGGGATGTGGGAGGAAAAAGAGATTAAGAATGAAAATTATGCCATTTAAGATCCTTAAGGAGGCTATTATCAAGGTTAAAATTCTAATGATGTAGGTGTTTTCCCAACTAGCCCAAATTGTCACTTTCCGATGAGCTTACTAATGATGTCTTCTTTCCTAAATCCATTCATAATCCTTCCATCACACCTCGTTCCTCACCTCAAAATCATGAGAATATCCATCAACCTTCCACCTCAACCCTTCTTTAAAAATATCCCATTTTGAGGAAAGCAAGTGAAAAGGAGAAAACCCAAGCTATAGTTGATCAAGAAGATTTCATGAGTAGTTATGAAGAGGAGATCACCATAGGGACTCCCCTTGGTGAACACAAGTGTAAATCTAAATTATTAAATGAAAATAAAGACATTTAATATATTATTATATTTATGCATATATAATTGTATGAAAATATAAATGAAGAGGTGATTGATAAAGACCCTATATCTATTGTCCATGATGAATAAATTCTTAAACATGACAGTCATGAAAGAGAAAACTTACAGAAAAAATTTCATGTCACAAATCAATATTTTGAATAGATAAGTGATTCAATTTCTTATCCTAAGGAGTATACACATGATCATGAGGTTTTTAATGATAATCTAAAGAATGAAGTTAAGTATTCTATTAAGAATGAAGTTAAACTTCAAGTGATTCCTCATAAAATTACAATTTTGGAAAACTCTCATGAGACCAAGGTAGAAGATGTAGTCCTTGAAGAGTAATCCATATATTATCCTAATGTTGAATCACCCTTAGATGCATTGGAGAATAAATAATATCATCTTGATGACCTCATATTTCAAGAAGAAAATGTTGAAGAGGTGATGGTTGTAGATGAGGAGAGTAAGGATGATCCATAGCAGAAATGAATCTTTTTGAAGAGCTCAAAGATATTTTCCAAGATGATGAACAAGTATATGATAAGGTGGATAAAGAGT
Source organism: Torreya grandis (assembly GCA_037957365.1). Lineage (NCBI taxonomy): Eukaryota > Viridiplantae > Streptophyta > Pinopsida > Cupressales > Taxaceae > Torreya > Torreya grandis. Next base: position 725,894 of record JARHVA010006976.1, on the reverse strand, counting down.
TTATATGTATGAAAATGAACAATATTGGGTAGAATATATAGAGCTACTTGATGATATTGAAGAACTTGCAGCTGAAAGGAGACCTAATCTTATTGAAAGCACCAAGTAAATGAAGAAGGTATGTCTTGTTGAACCATCATTGGAAGTTGTAGTTGAAGAATACTATGAGACATTTGAGGCTATTTAGATGCAATAAGAGTTCATTTCCATATCTAACCTTGTTGGAGATGCTTTGATTTCCTTCAACATCATGGCAATGAGGTTGGACAACACCATAAATAAGAGAGAGGCATCAATACTAAGGATTAAAAGCAACATGCCTCATTCATTCATTCATTTAATGGAGAAAGACAAGTGTAAAACTTAACATTTTATCCTAATGGAATAATTTCTTTCAAGTTAGCTTGCATTAGAGTTAGTTAATTTGGTTTGTATGGGTGTGTGTGTGTGTGTGTGTGTGTGTGTGGGTGGGTGTGTTCCATAAGTGTTCATAGAGCACAAGTGTGTATTTTCTTAGCTTCTTGATTTGGGTCTTGTTCTTGTTGATTATAGTTTTTAGTTATATTTTAAGGGAAACTTAAGTGTCATATATGTGCATAGGTGAACATATCCCAATGGTTAGGAAAAGGGTACTGGTCTTGGGCATAACAAACATACCATCCCTAAAAATTACCAATAATGTTGACTATTTTGACCACAATTCAAAATAGATCAACCCTCCTATATTAAAAATATGTCATTACCTTGGTCATATTCCATTTTAACCCCTTACGTCAGTTCTAGTCACATAGGGTCATATTTGAGCTATTTGTGAATGTTGTAATGTTTTCCTAGGTTTTAAAGTGTTAAAAAATTTATTAAAACATACTTAATGTTAATCCATGTAAGATATTCTAGTTTATAATTGAAAATATTATAGGTGTTAACCAAAATCATGGAAATAAGTGGAAAAGAAGGAGTTTTGGAATTTGTAAGGCCTAAGGAGGAGAGTGACATGAGATATATTTGTTTGAAATGGATATAAAAATTAATTGAACTCATTCTTGATTTTTTATCAAAATTTTAATTCAAAAATAAATCTACTCTTTCATTTCCCTTCTAGACAAACAAAAATAGTCAATAGGTTTCTTCTAGGTATGACCAATAGGAAAGATTTCAGGTTAAATGATCTTGTGGGGTGTTATTACACTCAATAAAATTTAATTTCATGGAAATATTTCTATGATTTGTCACTTGTGTTTTATTAACCATGTTTAATAATTTGTCTGTCTATTTTTGTATGTTGTTTCCCACACCCTGTAGGTTTTCTTCTTATATGAGCATGTCCATAAAATCTAATTGGTGAAATTAACTATAGAGGATTTGAACATGTATTCATCATTATTTAAATATTTTTTTTTCATTTTTATAAATTATTTAATGGGTCAAACATATCAATTTGTAGATTTAGACAACCATTGTTAATATGCAGACATATTCCACCAAGTACCATGGTCCTAGTTCTCACAATGGTTTCTTAGTAATGTGATATTATTTACTTCATGTTTTTCCATGTCATAAAAAAATATTATTTCCAAGCTTAGTATCTAAATATCATGCATTGATCAAAAACGTAGTCATAAGTGACACATAATCAATTCATTACATGTTTCATATACAGTCATGGTTTATGAAGGCTCTGATCACGTTCATGGAGGTGTAATGAAATATTTAATGAGGTTGAGCATGTTATTACAACATTAAAAATCAATCAAATCATGAAGATATGCTTTCAAGGGATGTATGTAAGTTGTGATGACAATTCAACCCCATACACAGTCTATTGATGTGTACCTACAAGGGTCTACAAGAGAATATTAGGTTGAGACATGGAATTTGATTATTTTAAAGTTTCTTATGATGGAAAAGTTTCATCTTAATATCATGAGAATAATTAATAGTGGTTATAGGATCCTTCACCATTCATATTATTCATAAATCTACTACCATTATCTGCTACTGCAAGTCCACATACAAGTGTCTCATAAGAGAACAACCACATATAATGAGAGAATTTGATAGTGTTTGAAGTTTTTAAAGGTTTAAATACTCCATTTTAGACCTTGAGAAAGTCTAAGACCAATTTAAATTCCATAACCATGTTCATTATTGATGATTGACTTCCACTGCCTTATGTATTAAAATGTTGACCTATAGGTGATAGTGATAAATACTGAGAAAGATTATATCATAGTTTTTGGAGCCTAATTGAGACCTTCTTAGGGTCTGTGAGGATTGAGGAATGTCCTATCATTCCATGTTAAAGTTTTTGATTTGTAGATAAATCTAGACATTCATGTTCACATATGAAGGACAATTTAGGGATAAACTACCTTAATCTATCCAAACAAAGACCTAACCATTCTTTTAACATTTTCATGATGAGCCATTTTGAAGTGATAGCTAGTATAATGTCTCCACCATGTATTAAGATTTAAAGAGAAACATTTATACATGACAAAGGGTTAGTTGGTCAGGAGAAAATGATGCAAAAGTCCTCCCTTTCCATGCATTATTGCACTATATAATGTAAGTATCCTCTATAGTGTCACAGGTTAAAGAATACCTTAAATGTATTGAGAAATAATGGAAACAAAATTTTTGGGTAAATTAATTAGTTTAAAGTAAAATTAAACTTTAATCTCAATATACATTCAAGTAATTTGATTCATAGGTTTTTGACCTAAATTACCACCTATAAAACCTCCTTTTGGTCCCAAGAAAGTGCACCTACAGGTTAAAGAAAGGTAACATGTTAGAACCTAGAGGATAAATGATATTCCCATGTTATAGATAGGATATGAATATGTTTAATTTTATAAATTAATCTAAAATTTCTCAATAATGTCTAAGAATCAAGTAGACTATGAAAATAAACATCCTATAGAGATCCTTTGTTGTAAAGTGATTTTTCACAGTTGGACCATGAGACCAATACCAAGGGGTTATGCAACTTTAGTGTAGACTATATTTAGGGGAAGAGATAAGTATAAATATTAAATAAATGAAAATTTTCACTTTGAATATGTTTTTAGGCATAATACATGAGGTTAAACTATATATGACACCCTAGAGTCATAACTTTCCTAAAGAACACATTCTCATAGTTGACAGTTTAATTAGGCTTGTCAAGTTAAAGGAATAATCTGAGGAGTTTAGTAAGGGTTGAAATGATTAATATTATTGGAGTGTTTTAAAAAATTACAGTGAAAATATCATTATTTCCTCATAAAAATTAATTATATCATGAAAACCACCATCAAGATGTACTTACAGACTGCATATAATTACTACACAGTCATCAAACTAGGAGCCTATTTGAAGATTTTGAAGGGTTAGAGGATCCACGGGCATATTAAAACTTTTAAAATTGGTAAAAATTAACCTCATAACCTATTTTATCCACCCATACCTTCATTTTTCATAAGAATATAGAGGAGATACCCTTTATTCTATCTCAGATAGAGGGCACTCTAAGAAATAGAAAAATTGTAGACTTGGGGAGTATATGATGAAAGGATGCATTAGGGGTATTAAGTGTGATTAATGATTGTTTTAAAAATGGTATTAAACATGTAAAAACTTGAAAAAATCCCATATTCATGACTAAACACATAGAGGAGGTGGTGAGGGCTAAACACAGTCAACATTCATTAGTCCTAAGCTAGGCCTAATGCCTAAAAAGGGGGTATACTACCACTTTTGACACTAGAAGAGATTTAAAAATAATTTTAAATAATGTATGGTGAGTCATAATGTGTTTTTTAAATTTTATAATGTAGATAAAGACACGAAAGTGTCTTTTCTTAACTTCAGAATTTGGCAGCCTACACAGAATGAAGAAAGGAGCTTGAGTAAGGAGGTTTGAAAGCTCACACCCACATGGATATTTAGCATTGGATCTTGAAGAGTTAATAGATATAATAGGTGGTATTTAACAATTATTTTTTGTAATTTTGGTAAAAATTGGACATTAGACCTTTATGAATAAACCTTAAGGGTCAAAAGTACTAAAAACCCTCCAAAACCCTTATTAATGACCTGACTAGAAAGATGAAGAAGGGAAGGTACCCAAATGAGCTAGTTTGAATAGGAATGACTTGGATATTGTATAGGAGTCCCTAGGGATACTAACCATAATATTTATTTGTACCCTACCTATATGAACAATGCACAAAGCTAGTTTTTTTTATAGTTTTTGGTGTTTTGTATGTTCAATGGAGAATAAAAGGATGAAAATCACTTGGAGAGGTAGATTGGGACCTAATATAACCTATCATGGAAATTTATTACGTCATTAATTCTCAAAAGTTATTATTTAAGTATTTCTACTTTAGCCGATCTAGAATGACATAGTGAATTAGGAATGAACAGGCAAGTAGAAGATGGAAATTCCAATTGGGAAGCCTTTTAATGTATAGATGATGAATATAAAGGTATGATGGCTCTTGAAAAGTTTAATTAAATCATATTTATGTATTTTATTGGAAAATGGAAGAATTTTTTGGTGCCAATTTTGAAGGGTGAGTAAGAAGAGGGTGACTATGATTGTATGCAATGATAACTCATGTCCAAAAGAATATTGATGAATAGGAACACAAAAAATTCATGTTGGGGATTTTTTATAACCCATACCTTTTATTTCAATCATATCACCTATCCCTAGTCTTGTATGGAGAATTTTAAGGAGACCAAATGATGAAGGCATTTTTTATGCAAGAAAATGAAGAGTCATGTGCCACATTTCAAGAGTTTCATGCTTTGAGGGACATTTGTCCAAGTAGGCCTTGGATGTTTTGTTCTATATTCCTCTTTATTGCATATTTAGATCTTTTTCTTAGCTTGACACATTTACTAGTGACTCTTGGACTTCATTCTACTTTCTCCTCTCTCAAATTGTTTAAATAGTAGCCATTTTAGCTCTTTTGGACTAATTCTACTCCATTTATGGTGAAGCCTTATTGGGTTGACATTGTATTTTTCTTTTAAACAATAAATTCAAGTTTCATTTTGTGTTTATGAACATTTTTACAAGTGTTCAAGGTGATTTATGGTGATGTTAAGTGATAATCTTATATCCTTGCTCATCTTTATCCTCTCATGTTTATGCAAGAGTTCCTATTGTAATAGGTCATATAGAGTGTATATAGTGTTTTAGGCTCCTTTAAAGTGTATAATCATACTTATAGTGTGTAATTTTACCTTTGTTTCACTTAATTTGTGTTACCTAATGCATATCACCTCTATATTGAAACATTTATGTTACAACCTCTTAAGACTTTGAAGCTAGTTTGTAGGTGTAAATTCATAGTGAAATAAGTATGATGGTATTATGGAAGTCTCATTAGTGTATCACCTAATTATAGTGGATTTCATTTCATTAAAAATTATATCTCTTTTCCTATAAATAATTAGTTAAGTAGGTGATAAACACTTCAAGGCATATTCAAGGACCTATCCCTTAAACCTAGAGGTCTATTTTTAGTATAGGTAAACCCACATACGTAAATGTATTCCCATGTTTCCAAAATCTGGAGGAAGCTTAAACACCCTCCTCTAATGTGTAAGAATTAGTGATAATAGGTACAATAAATATAATTTGTAATACATAATTTATTTTCAAATGGAGTAGAATGATGTGGTGGAAAAACATTATTCATGTTTTCACTCTATAGTGATGATGTGGCTGACACTATTCATTGATGAGGTGGCATACAATATTCATTGGATATGTGGCAGACTTTAATCATGATTTCTAGGTGGTAGGGGGCACACATTACATGTAAGGTACATTAAGGTCTAGATGTTGAACTCCATTATGAGAGTGGGATAAATTCCATGTGGGGAGAAAATTT
>JARHVA010006976.1:705000-715000 GCA_037957365.1 Torreya grandis | reverse complement strand
CTCTCTGAAGGAAATCCACAAGTTTTTATCCGAAACAAAAATCCAATTTTTGTAGTCACTTTGTGAGAACCCTATAAAAATTAGTTTCAAATAATTATTAATCATTTTCATGTCTTTTAGCACATTTGATTTAAAGGTCAATAGTGGAATTGAGTCAGGACGAATAAAAATGTGACTAAGTATTTAATAAATTCTAAATCTAACATTCCCCTTACAAGAGAATGCTTTAGATTTTAGGAAGGAAATAAGACATTACATTTTAAGTTTGATTTGAAAATTTGCAAATTACTAGCAAGAACCTAAAATCTACTATAAAAGAGCAAGAGAGAAAATGAGTGGGAGAAGGAAGTATAACATCACATAGCAATTTTAACTTGCAACATACAAATTATAAATGGAATTTCATCACCTGCTGCATTGTAAAATTACATCTAGGGTTTAAAATATCACTAAAATGAAAAATCCATGCTAAAATACTTGTGTCAAAGACACACAAAGGTCAAGGATTTAAAATCAAATGTGTAAACTCTCAAGCCACATGTAGGTTTTCACAGAAGTGGACATTTTCAGTGGACAAACAATGTCACATTACAACTTGTTTATTGCAGTGTAATAAAATGACTGCTACTTGCTAAAGTTTTAAAATCCTAATACTAATTATTTTCACTCCACACTAATTTCTTAGGTCAAATTCCCATTTGGAGGTCTGGATCAAAGTGACAAAAATTTTCAAAGAAAATCCAATATGGAGCTTTGGGAAAAAAATATAATACTAGAATACAATTTTAACTTGCAAATTACAACTTACAATTAGAAGTCCATAGCCTATTGTAGGCATCAAATTAATAATTCTAGAAGCAATTTAAGATGGAATGAAACATAATATTTTAAATTTCAATTTTCAAATTATAGTTAGGATCACAAAGCTCATGGTGGATAACTTACAAAGAAGTGTTTTTAAAAGGCATCGACTTGGTAAGAAAAACAAAGCAGAAATCCTAATAGGGAATGAAACATCATAAATAAATGTTGATTTACAACCTGTAATGTGAAAGTGGATGTTGAAAGCCTATATATGTGTAAAGTGTATGCAAGGTTTAGAAACCCCATTGAAATTAGAACATGTCATGTTTCTTCATCAGGTTAAGTGGTGAATTTCATGGTAGAGATGAAGTGAAAGCCATGTGTCATCTCTAAGGAAGGCGACATGGATTAAAGGTCTTCATCAAGGAAAATAATAGAACAAAGCTACTATGGCAGAGAAATATGACATAATTATAGGGTATATTATGATGGACAAGGTTAGATTCAAATATTAGATCATTAGGAAAGCTTAAATCTCCATCATAGTTTCATCTCGTGGGAAATCAAGTTGAAGAAAATTTTATGAGATTTCAATTACTGGGCAATGATTCACCATTTATTGACTCATTATACATTGATATGAGCACATTGGCATGTATTGATTGTGGATTGTTGGAGTTTCCATGTATGGCTATAACTCAACCTTTTGAAGCATCAACAAGGAACCTTTTTCTTATTAGTTATAGAAACTTAGGGACATTTGAAATGAATGATGTTTTGGTAGAACATATAAAAATGCATCCAATATTAATAATATTTTGATTCTTATGAATCTAATAAACACTTCCAATATTGATGTTTGTAATGGAAAATAAATAAATGACAACAAAATAACTTTATAAAACACTACTAAAATATTTTTGTATTAGCTTCCTCTATGAAAGTGATTAATGATAATGGAAATTCTAGTTGCCAAGGTTGTCTGGGATCATTTCATTTACTAAAAGACTTTACTGGTAAGGGTACAAGTTTTTATGTTCCTTTAGACAATAAATTATTTGTTAGGGATGAATCCTTTAACATGGAACTACCCCAATACTATAACAAATAATTATTGGTAATAGATAATCAAAATAAAGAATATAAAGATATGGTTTCTTCAAAAATACCCAACTTTATTCATCTAGATCAACTAGAAAATCCATTGGGGAAGGTAATCATGATGGATACATTTTGAGTCATCTTTTACCTACAAATAGACTTTTATCAATACCTAAGGACCATTATTATTCTCTTGGTGATAGTTTTAATGGGGATCAAAGTTTCAAAAAAGTTCCTTTCCATTCATCAAATGATTATCCATAGAGGAGGCTATGCTACAAATGTCTTATGTCAAAGGGAAACATGCAAGTATGATGTCTAGCTATAGTGGATATTTTAATGAGGAATGCAACATTACATAGCTTTAATATGCAAATTACAATTTGAAAATTGCAACCAAAAGTCCACATCCTAAAACATATGCAAATAAATAAATATGAAGACTCAGGGATGTTACGAACAATTTCAAATTGTAAATGTGTACTTGAGTCCCAAAACATCACCAAGGACAAAAAAGTGTAATGTTTCACATGGATTCTAAAATCCTTCCAAGTGCAAAAGTGCAAGACAAGCCAAAAATCTTGCATAAGGTAAAACATCCTACATATCACTATTAGTTTAAGACATCTAAAGAAAAAAAAAGATGATATGTGTCATGATTGATACAAACATTTGAATAAAAAGAGATTTATGGATGAATATAATCATTGCAAGGGTTTTGAGGCAAAAATGGGCCATTAAAACATAGTTTGAGAGGAAGTCTTTCATTCTCTGCATGATTCAAATGGCCATGGATCCCATAATACCTCCATTATAGTTGAAGAATTCATGCAAGAATACAAGTGTATCAGATGATATCATGATAAATCTAAAGGAATTACTTGACATACATACAGAGGAGGGCAGCCATCACGGATGCCTTAAATGGGAAAATGATTAGTTGATAAACAAGATAAAAAAGTTGCACAAGAAGATAAGAGTTTGTTATGTACTAAGGAGGTATATTCTCCCTCAATCAGATTGATATCAAGCTTCCATCTAGGTAGATCAAAGTTTATTTTTAATATAACCATGATATGGACAACCAAGTTACCAAAATCATTACCTCAAAGAGTATGACTATACATGTGTGTTCGATGGCATCCTCTATATGAAGCATCTTCTAGGAATATTTTTGGTAAGAAATTTGTATATGTAAAGAGGACTTGTCCTTTTTATGGGGGTTGGTTGGATTTTGATTTTTTAATTTTTGTTGTGTGTTTTTTTTATGTTGTTAAGGTGATTGCATTTATACAACCATTATCAAAATTTGGGAGTATTTTGTATGTCTCCCCTATTTTATAACAAATACATATTATTTTTTACCATTATTATTCATTCTAAAAATTATGTACATTGATCTACTTTCAAGTTAATGGAAAATATCTATGATTTTTTATCTTTCTTTTTAATGAAGTGCAATGGCACATTCTTCATTCATTGTTGATTGGGTATCTATTTTTATGTATATCAATGTTATTCAATCTGGGCATGAATATAGATTGTAAATTCCTTTTGACATTATGAGTTTGGAGTGTTTTGTTGATATTCTTTAAGGATACCTTAGATTTATGAAGTTGACAAGGGAAAGTACTTGAGTCTTCACTTTTTAGGATATGCTTTTGAGATTTCAAGGATCATTTAAATGGTTGCATTTTGTTGGCATCAATAAATGCAAACCATTCTTGATAGTTTTATTTACCTTGTTATCTAGTATTTTGCATCCTAGAATGAATAATAGCATGGTTTTTAAAGGAATTCCTTGTGTTGAAATCCACCACCATAACTCTTTTAAAGGTACCTAACTCATCCTACCTATACTAAACCTAAAATTAATGCATGATGTTAAATATTTTGAGTGTTATTCTCTCATAGATGCATGATTATTGTAAATCTAAAATGTGTCTATAAAGGATCCTTGAATTTGAGTATTTTTATCTTCCATTTGGGCCCTAGTTTGGAACATTTTATTTAAAAATAAATATTGTAATCACATTTCCATCTATCTTTAGTAGTTTGTGTCTAATTTAGAAGCATTTGCCCAATCTGTGTGACAACTCTTCCTGAGTGGATTGGGAAATTTTGGTTATGATTTGGTCAGACCTATATGTATGCTAATAATTACCTAGAGATTGAACTATAGTATCCCTCCTTGTGACCAAACTAACCCATAGGTCCTCTCACCTTGGTTTAGATAGAACTAGAAGTAGAAAAGAATTAATCATACCCTCTATCGGTGTTTTCCAATCATTGTCTATGTTCAGTCCATCTAGAAGGTAAACCCTTCCTCAAATATAATGACATAATTCATGGTTTATCATTAATGGTTGTCATCTTCTCAAGTGTGAAAGGCTTAATTCTAGAGGTGTACAATTGGGGATCAACACATAACTGACACCATTGCTAGGGAGAATGATCTTTGGCACTTTTATTATTGGAGAGTATTATAGAGGACTATCATTGATAATTTTTCTCAATTTATCTATTTGAATTTTTTGACTAGAACATTCAATTTTTGCCTTGGGAAGTCAAATGCATAACACCTATAGTTGACATTATTACTAGCAAGAATGATCCTTGGCACTTATATTGTTAGGAAATCTTATAGAGGAATATCTTTTTTTCTTGTTCTCAAGTTCTCTATCTGATGTTTTATAATGACAAATTTAATTTTTACCTTGAACCATCAACTATGCAACACATGCGATTGGTAGTGTTGCTGGGGACAAGATCTTTGGAACTTGTTTTGTCAAGGATTCTCATAGAGAACTATTATTTAATAATTTTTTAAATTGATCCAGTATTTTGAATGTGAATATATATTATTAGTGTCTTTGTTTATCTATCTCAGCACTAATTATAAGCAAGTGTAATTTTAGATTGTATAATTGTCTATTTTTGATATGTTCTATTATATAAGTTTTCTTCTAGTGGTGACTCTAATGTTTTATCTAGTTTTGAAAGATCAGTGCACATTTTAATTAATTGAATATTGAGTGTTCTCTAGTTTGTAAAAATAGAAGGACTTATATCCTCCTTCAAAGATAACTCATCAAAGTATCTTATCTCTAAGTTAATAATTCATCATAAAAAAAGGAGATAAGTTTGGAGACCAATTGAAGGACAAAGTTATGTAGGAAAAGAGTCTTTGGACCATCATAATTTTGGTACACTTGAACTTAATTTTTTTGAAATTCATTTGATTGTATAATATCATATATCTCGTAATAACTCAGAGCCTTACAGTCATGTTTATTACCTATCACATTCTCAATAAGTTGAATCTCTTCATTGGTTTGATCCCCCAAGTCTACCTCACTCACCCCCTCGCAGCCCTTTGACATCAACTCTTAAACCCACCATAGAACCAGTTATGAGGAATAGATATCAATGTGAGAATGAAAATATTGTATTTAGGATTGCTAGATTCAAATAAATTTATTTTCATGAAATGTATGGTTACCCAAATGAAGTTCCAAATGAGGTAAGGAATTGACTCCCTAAGTTTTATGGAAATAATGCATTCATTGGAGAGGAACATTTGAGGCATTTACACATTAAAATTGAATATTAGTAGGTTGAGCATGAGTATGTATATATTAAACTTTGTGTGTACACACTAGAAGAAGATGCACATGAATCTATTCCCCATTAATGCATATATTCATGGAAAGAAATGAGGAATGTTTTCAAAATTCAGAATGGTGATGGAGTTGATTCTAGGTTTCTTCTAGTAGAATTTGTAAACATTAAGAAAAACCCAAATTAATGTGTGCATTACTTTAATACAAGGTCTAATAAGACTATGATGAGGTTTTTTAATAATATCATGTCAAGTGATACTACTTGCTTGATCAAATACTATGATTATTTTGATAATAAGGTTGCATATTATTTAAAGATAAGGCTCCCACAAATCTAAGTTTAGAATTTAACATGGCCATTCAAATTGAAAATTATATAAAGGCTATGGGGAAGCCTCTGAACAAAAGGGCTGATGTAAAATTGATTAATCCTATGAAACTTGAGTCCAATAAGATTGCCAACCTTGAGGAAACTATGAAAATCTTAGCCATTTCTATCAAGGAGATGTAGTAAAAGTTAGCAAGAGATGAAAAGGGGATCCCTCATGGATCTTAAAGTTAGGAGAGAGCTCAAAATATGAATCAAACACAAGGGAGATCCTCTTTCCACATTATAGATAATGATAGGGGAAGAGACCTACCAGAGACGATAAAAATTAGAATAGAGGACTTGGAAAGGAGGTTCTTAATCAATTAAATGCCAAGGTTAATATTATAGACTGTGATCTTGATATTTGTTGGTGTGATACATGATTCCTCCCCCATACTCTTTATGATACTACTAAAATAATGGATGGAAATATAGAGGGACTTAGGTCTACATCTAAAAATGATGAGATTATGATGTTTGATTGTCAAATACTTCAATGTAAAGTGTATGACTCCAGAAAATTAATGAGTGCTACTACTACTGATCAATTTTGGAGTGCAATAAAAGAAGTATGTGTCAAAACACTCAAATTTTTTTGTGATTTAAAATGACACAAACATATGAATTACCTAATAATGACTTTGATTTTTTAATATTTATGATCATTAAAAAGCATGATGGGGAAATTCCTCTAGTTGTGGACATAAAATTTCTAATTAATGATGTAATTGGGAAAGAGAAAGAATACAACCTAAAATTTACGCATTAAGGTTCTTCTCCTCAATAGATCACCCTTGTAGATTCAAGGGGAGGGGATAAAAGTAAAGAAATTAGGAAAACAAAAGAAGTCCCTAGTTTTTCTAAAATAACAACTACTTCCAAAACTATAAAAAAGAGAAGTGCTCCAGTCAAGAATAGAGAACCTTTATTGTGTGGTATTCCTAAGTTTACAGATGATGTAAGAAAAAATCCACCCTTAAAAAATGTTGTTAAGAATGCTAGTTCATCACACCTTATTCCCCCTATGACTTTAAATGGTTGTATTCATATTGAAATTGGTGTCACCCTTCCTCCAAATACACCCGTTCTTTAGTATATCATATGTGATATGGCCCAAATATTTAGTGAATTAAAACTCATTGTCCCACATGTTGAGATGATTTGAATACTAGAACACATAAGGAGGGCACTTGAATATTTAGAGTTTAATGAGAATACAGATTCCAATGAGATTAATTTACCCCAACACCTATGGATTAAAATAAAGAGTCTTATGAGGTTATTGAACCATCCTTGGAGGTTTATTTGGGAACTGCATTAATAGAGAGTTAACTAGATGTTGATCCTTTCTGTACCACCTTGCTATTTAATAGCTTAATTGTTCACAACTATATGTTTGATTCTAGAGCCACTTGAGATGTGATACCCCTAGGTGTTTTTAATGATATTTGATAAAAAATAACATATACTTTTTTCAAATGCTATGTGATGGGAGCAAGAGATGTATCAATTATTGGAAAAGTTAAAGGATTGGTAGTATAATTGGTGGTTCCTCTACGTATGTTTTGAAACATTGTTTTGGTAGTTGTGGATTATCCTCCCATGTGGGGGATGTTGTTATCAATAAATTGGGTTGCCAAAATGGGTAGTACTATGCATATGGATCTTTCTTGTGTGACCATTCATTTGGAGGGTAAAATGGTGAAGCTTCATAAAGAGACTAAAATTTTGCATGTACTTGATGATACAAAACATGTTCTAAATGAGGTTATGTACACTATTGTGGAGCTAGGTAATTTTGATGGAAATGTAGAGTGTGTTTAAAAATATTATATTCTTGATGTTGAACCTGACAAAGAAAGTAATGATGTTTGGAAAATGTGTTTTGATAAGACTTGCTCCAATATTAGAAATGGAGATGGGGTTGAATTTTATGCCCCTAATACAAAATCTTTTAAGTTTTATTTCAATTTGTCTTTTGAGTGCACTAATAACATTAAAAAATATGAGGCACTCTTGATTGTTTAAAGGATTACCTGAGACCAAATAATTACAAGTTTGATTATAAAGGGTGATTCTAAGTTAGTGGTTAAGAAGGTCTGAAATGCTTATGCCACTATAAATAAAAGGTTGAAACAATATGAAAATGGTGTATGGGAATTGTTAGAATTATTTGACACTTTCAATATTTTTTATCATGATAAAATCTTCAATGAAGAATTTGATAGACATGTAGGGTTGGGTGATCAGTTTGAAAGTAAGAATATGAACTCTCATTGTCAGTTTTAGGTAGAGGTGCTTGTCAGACCTCCAATCCCAAGCAACATTTATCATTGGTAAGTTTTTGATGATGATGATTAGATTTAAAGGTTTCACAATTATTAAGCATAATTTCAAGATTAGATCATATAGTTAGAATCCGTGGTCCAAACTTGTGATGGGAATGAAATCTTGTTTAAGAAATACATCATTATGCTAAAGACAAATACCATCCTAAGAGGATTTTTGATTTTAGAGGCATTTTTTGATGTAGTAGATAGAATTAAAAATAAAGATCTCTTTATCTCAAAAGATGTGACTGAATACAATTTTGGCTCCAAATAGAATCCAAGAAAGGTATGAATTAGTACTCACTTGAGTGTAGAATAGAAGCAAAACTACATGTAATTTTTAAAATAGTATCAGGATTACTTGGCTCGGTCTCATTAAGAATTGAAAGAATATATAGAGAATTTATTTCAACATGCCATCCCATTATGACCTATCAACAAACATTTAAATTAGAAATAAAAACCTATTAACCCCATCTTAGACACCAATATGTGATAAGAGTTAAATAAATTAAGGGACAGTGGGGTTATTCAACCCATTGGGTATTCATCATGGGTGGCAAACTTAGTGCTTATAAGAAATAAGAATGGTGACATCTACTTGTGTGTGGATTTTTTAAATTTGAATAAAGATTCTTTGAAGGATAATTACCCCTTACCTAATATGGATAACCCATTACAGAGTGTCATAAGATCAGAGATGATATCCACATTAGAAAATTTCTCAAGGTATGACCAAGTTGTCATAAAAGAATCTGAGAGACCCAAGGCTACAATTATAATGCCTTGGGGCAATTATGTCTATATGAGAATAGATTTTGGGTTAGCGAATGCTAATGAAATGTTTTGATGAGATATGGATGTTGATTTTATAGGGGAAATTAATAATTTAATTACTATATATTAGGATGATATTACAATGTACTCTAAAAATAGAAGAGAGCATTTGGATCATCTAAAAAAGTGTTCTTTAGATAAAAGAACTTTAGCATTTTGTTGAATCCAAATAAATGTCAATTTAGAGTAAAAAATGCTAAGTTGATGGGGAATATAGTATCTAAGGATGGTGTCATGATTTATCTTGAGAGAGTGGAAACAATTTATAAAGTACCTATCCCACAATCCAAGAAGGGAATTTAGTCCTTCTTTGGACAAATCAACTTTCTAAGAAGGTTTGTGTATAACTTTGTAGTGATCACTCTGCCTATTAACTCCATGTTAAAATAGACCAAACCATGAAGTGGAAGTAAAATTACATAAAATATTTCAATTACATGAAAGGATACTTGAAGTCTACCTCTATCTTAGCTAGTCTTGATTACACTAGGGAGTTGCAAATATTCTCTTTTTCATCACAAAGTATTGTAGCTATTGTTCTCTTGCAAAAGAATGATGATGGCCATGAGTAGACCATATATTTCTTTAGTAAATCTATGAAAGTATATATAATAGAATATAATATCATTTAAAATTAATATTTTTACCTCTTTAAAAGATGTTAAAATGTTTAGACCTTACATTCTAAGTTCAAAGATTGTCATGTATGACTTGCATACAATAGTCAAAAACATCTTGACTCAGATTGAAATATTAAACAAGAGATACAGGCCAGGCAATATGTTGAAAGAGTATGACATTAAGATCTAAAATATAAAGTTAGTTCAAGGTATGGGCTTAGCCAAGCCCATGACTGAGACCAACTTATAAGTTGTAAAGGTAAATAATGTTGTTTTTGATATTGATGATTCTTTGAGTCAAATTTGAATATATAT
>JARHVA010006976.1:595000-700000 GCA_037957365.1 Torreya grandis | reverse complement strand
TGGAAAGACACCCTGATACACAATGAGACTTATGTTCAAGTGTTATCTTAAAATTACCTACATGTTTTAATTAATAGAAACTGAGGATGATATCAAAGCCTCGAGTTTGTTTATGCTTATGTTTCATAATTACTGGAAATTTATGTTTTATAATATTTTAAAAATATATTTTTATTATGGATTCCTTACTCAAGGCTTAGTTTTTATTTGTATGAATAAAATGTCTTGAGACTCATATTAGGTTACGATGTGGAATAATTCACTATAATGTTCAATTGGTTTAATATATTGTAAATTTGGTTTCAAATCTATTAAAATATTATTTACCATTTCATTTGATTTAACAATGTAAATCTAGTTTAAAAGGTCAAATTTTTCAATAAATAGAATGATGAATATGTACTATTTTTTTAAACTCTTAGTTTAAATAATTCTAAAGAATACTATTTAAAACAACTTAACTCAAATTGAATCAATTAATAATTTCATAAAAATGTAATAGATTGATCAATTAAAAAACATAAATATTGTTCAATAGTTTTCATTTACATATTACAATGTTATAAACTAACACTCAGGTATCTCAAACAACCCTTAGATAACCTATGTTTCATCGCTAACATTTGTATGTCCTATCTCAATAGCAATTTCAATATCTTATTTTGTAGTTGTATTCAAGACACCTCTTCTTTTTGTTAGAGTATTCCAAATTTAAATTACTCTATTGCATGGAAACACATCCACTTCAAAATCTGAAACATAAAACCTTAAAAATGTCTCAATATTTTTATCCAATCTATTTTGAATCCTTGATTTAACAAAAGATAATGCACTAAATATGCTTTCATCTTCCATGGACCCCAAAATCATTGTTTAACACAATTCATATAATCATAAAGATTCACTGATTTCTTCCTTCAAAAAATTGTTGTGATATAATTTATTCCATAGCCTTGTAATAGAACATATTTATGCTTATTCAGTTAAAAATTGATATTATTCAACCATTATAATTCCAAAAAGGATTGACTTTTTTTTCAGTAAATACTTCTACAAAATACCCTTAGTTTCCTCTCCATTGATTTTGATGGACTTACAAAAAAATTTAATGAGAGTACCCATGTATTTGATAAATAAATTACTTGTTCTTTCTTTACCATCTGCATTATTTCAAAATATATGATTCACCACCCCCATGTCTTCAAGTAACCCATCCCTTTGAAAATGATCTCGAATTTCAGCAAATAAGTTTTTTGAAATGTTTCTCAATTTCATTCATGTGTCGCATATGACATTACCATATAGAATCCTTGTTACAAAAATGTTAAATTTTGATCAAAATACATTAGTTTATCTTTATATAGTGTGTAATGGTATCTCCTTTCCATTAATGAAAATACAAAAAATATCATGAATATTGAATTTTAAATAGTTTTGATGGTCCTTAATATTTTTTTAAGTTCCCCAACTCTCAAATATTAGTCCATTAAAAATTCTATTGCATAGTATAATATATCAAGAGATACAAAAACTTGTTTCCTCAACCATATGAAGTCAATAAAATACATTTATCTCTCTTATGCATGTTTCATCAAACAATGCATTTCTTTCAACATTGATAAAATACTACATAATATTAACAAAGATTCAAAATCTATCAAGCGGTTCAATAAATATTTTGCCTTATCAAATTCCATCCTACACATAAACATAAAACCTACTAATGATTGATATTCTTCATGTAGGATCATACATGTAAATCTATCTAGTATCGACATATTTTAAGAGTGCTTTTCTATTAGTCACTCCAATTTCAATTTTTTTAAACTCAAAAAATCTTTTTAAATTTCAAGACATCTACACATGTAAATCATGGATAAGCTCCTCCACTTTTGTAACATTTTTAAATATGCTTACAATTTTATAAGTAAGATTAATTTTATGCACTATCTAATGGATTGGAGTCATATATGGGGCGTTTGATGTTTGATGGTAAACACACAAATTTGTTCTATTCTCATGCATTACTAATGCACCATCTGCAACAACACACACCAAATTAATACCTATATCATTGTAACTCATCCCAGTAATATCCATAAAATTATAAATAACCAATTTTCAAAGGTTTTCATCATTAAAATATTCAATTATTCTATGCATAGATAAAAGTGAAGATTACCTTGAATGACTCTGAAATGTATATACATGCATGCATACCCATGGTGCATTGTCAATTGTTGTTACCTCATCAATGGTCAGTGTATCGAATCAAAAATGCATAATGTCTATAAATCAATCCTAACATAGAGAACATAGATCATACTTACACTTTCGATTGGGGATACATTAGATAATCGACAACATAACCAATATGGAGATCTGCTAGACCTAATAAGGGTTGATTTATAATTAGAATACATAATTTGTGGAGGGTTTGAAATATTTAAGTCAAGTACAATAACATAATAACCCTAATTAATCCCCATTTTTTCATATTCACTAAACTAATAACAATTAAAGAAAAGAAATATAATCTAGTGTTCACCAAAGCTTGTAGCACAAAGTGGGGGTAATAAATAACAAAACTAAACATGCATAAGACATATACTCATGTCAATATATATATATATATATATATATATATTAATGCATGGAATAAAAGTAAAAATTCATATATATATATATATATATATATATTATGTTACAAAGGAGAATCAAAGTTAGGAATACTTACATTTGAATATGAACCCATCAAGCCTCAATATCTCCCTTGGATGAGGTGCTTCACAAGCGGTTATTGTGGTATGTAAGGATGACAAGGATAAATTAGATCTAGGCTACACAACCTATTAAGATATCTAAAAGAATTCTCCATAATTCAAGATCTATATCTTCAAAGAATGTATGAAACCCTAAGCTTGATCCTCAAGTAGAATGATGGATAAACGGATGCACAATAGCTCTTACAATTTATCTTCTCTAAATAATTTCAAAATTATCTTATTTATATAGGTGGATTTCAACCTAATCCCTTCCAAAAAATTTGGTTGATAACATTTACCTTGTTGACCTAGTATAGTTATGGACAAAAATTCACTAAGTCATAGGCTAGGTCGGCCAAGAGCCGACCTAGACCCTTAATGAATTTTTCTTAAAATAATATAGGGTTGACCTAGTTGACCTATTACAATTAATAGTCAAAATGGTCATAAGTCTAAGAAAAGGGAAATGAAAGGTGGGAAATGACTAAGGAATGTATAACAAATAAGAACAAGCTTATAAGAATGGTTTTTAGGATATAAGTGTGTAGATAACAAGTGGAAAAAGGGACAACAATCATGTGAAGCACCAAATATCTACCCACCCATTTCTCAATGCACCCCTTAAGGATTGGATTCAGAGAGATTGAGACTCAATGGGTTATTATAAGATATATATTTTTATCAAGTGATAAAATTATGAAAATATTATGTGTATACATATTCCCTACTCGAATCTCATCAAGTGTCACATGAGTGCAAAAAAGGATGGTGCTTCAGGAATAAAACATGATAACACATAACACTAATGCTAAGTAAAATTTAGTAAAGAGTAAATATGATAAATTAAATGACATAATTGAAAAATTCATACCTTTACTTCCCTTAGTGTTGTAGATAAAGAAGGAGCCTACAAGATAAGTGAAGAGTCTAATGTGAATAACATTAGGTTAACCTGTAGAGATTAATGCAAAAAATAGTGAAAATTGATTTTATTAGAATACATTCATATATTAGTGGAAAATATTATATACGATGTCATGATTATTGAAAAATTTATGGTTCAAAAAGTGGGTTAGTAAATATAAAGATATAATAGTGATAAAATTATGAAAATATTATGTGCATACATATTCCCTACTCGAATCTCATCAAGTGTCGCATGAGTGCAATAGAGGATGGTGCTTCAAGAATAAAACATGATAACACATAACACTAATGCTAAGTAAAATTTAGTAAAGAGTAAATAAGATAAATTAATTGACATAATTGGAAAATTCATACCTTTACTTCCCTTAGTGTTGTAGATAAATAAGGAGACTACAAGATAAGTGAAGTGTCTAATGTGAATAACATTAGGCAAACCCATAGAGATTAGTGTAAAAAATAGTGAAAATTGATTTTATTAAAATATATTCATATATTAGTGGAAAATATTATATACGATGTCATGATTATTGAAAATTTTATGGTTCAAAAAATGGGTTAGTAAACATAAAGATGTGATCGAAACAAGTAATCTGACGTTAAATATTTGAAAGTTAAAGAATTGTGAAAAGGAAGTTTAAATAGAGTGATAATAAAGTCGTTTGTTTATTATTTGACTTGTTTAGAGGAAAAAAATATAACTTGGAGAGACAAAATGAAAGGCAATAGAGTGAAGATGGTGAGGAGACAACAACCAAGATGAATGGGATGCCTAATGGACACAACGGGTGCAACACAACTAGGCAACTATGAATTTCAAACTTGTTTTGAGTATTTTATTTGAAATTAAGTATTTTATATAAATTTAATTTAGAGAAATTCTAGAAACCTAAATAAACCCTAGAAATTTTGTAAGGATAATATAATTCAAAAGGGAATGGGTTGAAAATAATCAGAGTAATAAATGTTGAAGGCATTTATTACAAGTAGGGAAAGGGGTCAGTGGTCTGAAACAACTAGCTCGACCTAGTCAACCTAGAAGGCTAAAAATTTTGATTCCACACTACCAACTTAGTAGCTGTAGGTTGACTTTGTTTATTTTGGATGCTATCGACTTAGGAGTTCAATCCACTCTGCTAACTTAGTACTAAAGGAGGGGGAAGTAAACTAGGTTGACTTAGTTTGTTAAGTCAACATGGTCAAAATAAGGATAATTTGGTCAACTTAGTGTTTGATGAAGTGACTATAATAGTAGAAAAATGTGTGAATTAGGCTGAAATAGTACTTGAAAGGCCCAAAATGCTCAACTGAGAACTGAAATAGCCAATTTGGTTTAAAATGGATAGATTAACATAAATTAATTTTTTTTGTTAAATTTTTAATAAGAATTTATTTGATTATAAGTGATGAAAAGGTTTAATATATCATTTTTTATTTGATTATTGTAGGTGCATTTAATATTATAGCATTTGGTGGATGTAGCATAGCTCCCAAACCTTTTAGAGTGAGTGATAGTTGAGGACCAATCTAGGTTAATCACACTAAGTTTAGGAGGTATTATGTATATGTGTCGAGTATCATTCAACACTAATCTTGTAGCCATATTATTGGGGGGAAAATTAATTAACACTTTCATATGGGTAGTGGATGGGGATACCATCGAGGTGGGTATCACCCTAGAATATGACCATGCTATTCTTAAAATTTTGATAAGAGGCATGTTAGTGATTGTGGGGGTACCAGATGAATAGGAGGAGAGCTGATCCTTAGCCTTGTGGGTGATGGTCTTATATATGATATATCCTAGGTTGAGATTTATCCTTTTTGACATGTATACAACTCAAATTTTAGATATCCTAAACACAGTGATAAAAGTGTGACAACACGAGTGATGTGTCACAAGTTGAATGGCAAAGTATCACTATATGTGATAGCTTTATACCAGTCCATTTTGGTGAAGGTGGTACTATATGACCTAGGTTATTTCATCTAGGTCCAACTCATACATTATATGTATGGGATGATATCCATAGGGTAGAAGACTATAGGGTTCGTGATTTTGTTGAGTTCTTGGATATACCAAAGGTTTTTGATATATCAACTAGATGGGTTACCTCATGTGGTCAATGATCAATTACCTTAAGTCTAGAGGTGGTAATAGGAATAAGTAGTGTAGGTTGTGCCACATGTGATAACACTATAGACAATCATACAATTAGACATCATGTGGAAGACATATGGGCACATTGCAATAATATGGCCAAATTTGAGGATAATGGAACAAGTATTGGTATGAGCACATGTTATAGGCCACTATACCTTATGGATAGAGCTGCATCTAATGGAATGTATACCAAGATAATTTGGACACCCGCACCTAGTGGATCTAATATTTATTCCCACATTTTGGTCTAGACATGTGAGAAAGCTGAGGGGGAGATGAGGAATGAGACTACCAGCTGTTAGATGAGAGATCAAACCATGACATGAGAGACTATATATAGGTCAAGCATGATGAGGAGAAAATAGAGAGGAGATATATGTGGATGCAAGAGTGCCATAGGTATCATAGCTAACACCATAGTAGAATGATCAATGACCATATTAGAGATGCCAGTAGTGAGAAAGAGCATAGAGGACTGTCATCTTAGATGACCCATCAGGTATCCCAAGATAGAGTTGGTTGATAGAGGTACCAATTACATGTAGCTTGAGATAGGCATGTGTGGTGACCCCTAAATTTTCATTTCTTAGGTGGTATATCATACACAAGGTACCTAATGGATGATATAATCAAGAGAATATTCTTAATAGTCATGCAGATGGGGAGATGGAGGTAGGCAACATGTAAATAGGTAATAAATTATTTGAAATTTGCTTTAAGTTTTTTTAGATAGATTATATATATATAGATATCTATGACCTCATATCTATTTGGTTTGAATTTTAAAAATCCTATGGAGGAGGAGATCATATGTTGTTCTAGGTGAGAAGAAAACTCCATGAGATCTTTGATGAGGTGATGACACCATACAACGTGACTATAATGGATGATATTATGATAGTATCTACCTTAAGGAGCTAGTTCAGAATAGTAGGAGAGGCTTCAAGACAAGTAGAGTCATGTAGGGAGGAGTGACAACCACCAATATGGGTGGGAGTAAAATATGCACATGCATGGTAGGCCTTGGCTCAAGAGAGAATAGTGTATATGGCTACCATGAACTAGCTAGCATAGGTATAGGCCTAGGTAGCCAACATATAAGGATAGGTGACAAAATTTAAGATATCAGACAACCTCTTTGTATAATACTATTCAAAGTAGACTATCTAAGGCATATATGGGTAGTGTGGCTAGGCCACAAGATAGATAGGATAGAGCCCATCCTTAGAGTTGGAGTGATGTATTTTTGTACTTTATATCAAAATTGCATGATATATATATATATATATATATATATATATATATATATATATATATATATATATATATATATATATATATATATATATATATATATATATATATATATATATATATATATATATATATATATCATTTTGGTTGTTGGATGTTGATCTTATGTGTTTGTATTGTGGTTGTGGTTGTGGATGAATAGATATATTTATTTGTTTGACATGTACTTAACTTTTATTGTATATGCTATAGGAAAAATATGTGTTGTGGTTTATTTTCTAGCATTATGTAGGACACATGCATGGTTCAAAAAAAAGGTGAAAGGATTTGGATAAGTATAATCAAACAAAAAAATATATACTAAACACTATTTCACATTGGGAAATGTGTAATAACCAGAAAATGACTAAGTATCAGAAACCAAAGAGTGGTAAATATGAGGGTGAAAATTTTGTTTTTAAACCAAGGGAAATATTAGTACCAAATTAAACCAAGTAAAATCATACTAAGTCATGTTGGGAAGTATTAAAATAATGTAATAATGTACAAAGAATGTGTAATACCAAATGGTAGAAAAAGAAATCAATTAAATCAATTGATTATACTAAATAATGTTGGGAAGTATAAAAGAAATACAAAATTGGAAAAAATTGCTCTTAAATTTATCATACTGATTTAATTTCAGAAGTATGAAAAACTCAATAAATGGTTGTATTCTTACATGTAATTAGAAAACAAGAAGATAAAAGTGGAAGAGTAATGAAGTAAGCATAAAAAATATTAAATCAAGATGGGAAGCATGTAAATGATGTGTAACTTCATAATTAATAACCTCTTATCTAATACTTAACACATGTAATTTTATTATGACTTGGATATTAGACAATTTTGTGAGGAAGGTCAAGTCCTATATGTGGTCTTACATTGAAACTCATAAAAGGAACACCAATGAGGTGGAAATAAATGTGAAATCTTGGTACAATGGGATGTTGGTAATAGGAATGTGAAATTTTGATATTTTATGAGGAAGGCCAAGTCCTATCTATGGTCTTACAATACAACTCACAAATATAATACCTAGGGGAGAGATCGGTGAACAAAATAATATTTCTCAAGGGTAAATATTAGGATTTTAAGTAGTGAAAAAAGGATGTAAAAAGCATAACTTAGGATTCTTATGATAAGAGCTTAGGAGACATGAGGCATACTAAGGACATGAGAAGACACTAACTGACTAGTGACCATCAATGTATAAAGGAGACCTATTCACTATAGACACAAAGCTATGTAGGTAAATAGGCATGCTACTAAGATCAACTCATCAAGGTGGATTGGTACAAGAAAAGTAAAATGAACCTACTTTCCCATGGTGTGTTCACCATTTATCATGACCCCTTATATATCCTTCAATCTACTATGAAGATTAGGTACTTGCATGAGAATGTAGGTGGCACTAAAGGATTTTTTTATTCTCCTTTTCCAATCTACTATTATACCATACCCCAACAGACCTCAACTCTATTATGAGGCTAACTATGGAGTTTGAGCTTTGATTAAAATAAAGATTTTTTCTTTGAATCACATATTTTAGTGTGATTTGAATTTTGAGAATTTTGAATGTTTTACCTATTTGGATCATTGCCTTTTATTTCAAATGTTTTGGATTTTGCATAGCTTTTATGGATTTTTTAATATTCCTCCTCCATACGAACATGGAATGACCAGTCATGATAGATAGAGTGATACACATGAATAAGATTTAGGCTTTTTCTAAAGAAATCTAAGTAACTAAACATACGATTGACTAAGACACTTATTAGGCTTGACAATGAATCAACATGTTGTCTCAAGTCTCAACAATGTGTATGCTTAGTTTGAAAAAATAAAAAAGGGGAAGAAAGGAGATCCAAAGTACACTAGTAAAATGAGATTATAATGAGATGAATTATTTTCTAGATTATCACATGATATAGAAGGAATGACTAAAGGGAACAAGGTTTACATAACCAAGCCACATTAATAATTATCTACATTGATAGAGATAAGATAGCAAACAATTATGAAAAATAAAACATGGGATTATTTTAAGAAAGAAAATCAAGAATAAAAATAAGGAAATTATAAAGAATAAATCCATAAGCAAACATAAATGATATTACAAGCAGTATAAAGTGTGAGATGAAAGTCACCATGTCAAATGATATAACAAATAGATAAAGATAATGTTGGAGCACATATCTAATAAAAATGAAATGTGAAAACACCATGCATGTGATCATAAGTATTGAGAGATTTACCCACACACATTATCAATAACATATGATAAGTCTTTATGAAGTTGAATGCAAACTATAGCTAATGTCTCATCTATCTTTAATGAAAACTAGGAAAATACTTCACATCTAATATCCTCAATAGAAAAGGTAGGAATGATTAATAGATGATGATTATGAGGGATATTATGTAAAGTATGCTCAAGAAAATTTATGGGCATTAAATTTACAAGCAAGGAAGGGATCACTAGTGGGGAAGGATCCATAGGTAAGGGACTCATAGGTGGAGAAGGATCTATAGGTGAGGGAAGATCCACAGGTGAAGGATTCACATGTAAATGAATAGGAGGTGAAGAAGGGACCATATGAGGAGATGGAACCATATGAGGTGGAACCATGGGAGAAGAAAGTGGATTCTTATTATGGGAATGATCTAAGGGAGGATGGTAGAAGGTGTGGGAATAGTTAAAATGTTATATTTAAGATGTTGCTAAAGGATACAAAAATGATTGATGTGATGGATGCCACATTGATTCCATAAATAATATACATCTCCATACATATTAAAATAATAAGGAAGTAATTTCAAGAGTGGTATGGCCTTGTCTAAGTATTTATGGGTAGTAGGATGTAAAGTGTCAATATATTGTCACAGCTTGTAATAATATGTGGATGAATGGTTATCTATGTTATAAAAGCAAAAAATAAGATTGTGAGTAGTCTTGGTAGGTCTACTTATAAGAGGATGTGTAATAGAAGTGAAAGGAGATTGGTAAGGATGATCAACACATTTGGTATACAAAGAATCCATCTATGGTAAATGAAGAAAACCATCATGGAGAAAAGGTGGTGTTGGTGGAGAAATAGGACAAGGCTTAATATCAGGAGTGATAAGATCAGAAGAAGAAATAGACTTAGCTATAGTAGGTGTGGAAATTAGATCTAAATTAGGCTCTACTAAGGAAAGAGTGGGGTATAAATAAGGCTAAAGGAGAGTTATTCATATCTCAAGGATAAGCAAGCTATATGGGTCATGATACCTAAGAAAGTGGTAGGGCCTTGTCATACCATGATCTATAAGCATACTCCTATGAGGTTATTTAAAAATTGAAAATTTCTACACCATATTTACCCTATAATAAAGATGAAAAATTCTAAAATTAAGAATAATAAGTGATGAAACATGAGAAGATATATGAAAAGTCTTAAATAAAGTGGAAAAATAACAAATGATCTCAACATTATGGGCTTAAACAAGATCTCTTAAAAATGGATTGTTTGAGGTATAACTATCATCATAATTAGGTTTATAAAGATAAATGATATAGGTAGGGATGACATTGTTATTTGAGGAGGTATGATGAATTGAATTTTGAGTATTAATTAAGATAATGGGAATGTCATCACAAGGTAGTTTGAGAGAATGAGGTTGCAAAGCATTGGGAAGATGAAAGATGAGAGAAGGTGAGAGATTAGAATTTTGAATCATGAGGTTGATCTCATCAAGCTCATCATCATCAAAATATATGAGGTTCGAGGGAATATTCCCAATGAGTTTAGGATGACCATTACAACCTCAAGTGGAACTGATGGGAAAGTTAAAAATTTAAGACTAATGAAATAAACACTTGGAAATGGTTCAAGGGTAAAAATATTGAATACACCCTAGTCATGGAATTGTTCAAAATTACAAGGGTTAGTGTCACCCTAAATATTATATATGGCTCCATTGTGAGTGACTGTAGTACACTGGTAAATGGAATAAATAATTGATCTCATATTATGAGTCTATGGCCTACCAAGTAAAATGTTTTAAGATAGAGGAAAGTTAAATATCATCACCCTCATGTGAATGCTGATAGGTGAGATGGTTGTGGGGAGAAACACACAACCTAAAGGGTTAATTTACCTTTGATCATATCCTTAACACATGTTGCATGGTGATCTAAGATTGCAATCAGAATATCCAAGGGTTTTGATAAAATTGAGAGAAGCCACAAAATTTATAAAAACATCATCAATCAAGGCATACTTTATTTGGATATCACCAATTTGGACACTAATGAATAAAGGAGGATCATTTTTAAGAAGCAAAATCTCATCTAGAATTATAGAAGTGATGGAAAAACTGAGGGAAAGAGAAGTTTCCATTGTTTCATCAACATGGATGGACATCTCTTCACATTGTTTCAATATACTATCTTCAAATGTAGATAGGGTTGCTTACATCTTGCTAGGGGAGGATGATGGGTGTTTATTTTGAATAAAGTTTGCATATGACTATTACAATGATGCAGAGAAGTCCTTATAATATAAATAAGTGGGATTTGGGATGGGATATTAGTGTGATCCAAGATAGGATCCCACTCATCATAAATCATAAGAAGATCATTATAAAAAGGTGCATAGTGTTAAAGGAGGTCCTCAAAAGAAGGAGCATAAATACATTAGAATTTCTGTTGGTAAAAGGTAAAAGGTTGAGTGAGAGGACAAGCTAGTAGATTATTTTGAGAATATGAAGCAATTGATGCAAGTTGGTTTTGATAAGTCTTAAAATAAGTGTTAATAGAAGCTTAAGTTTCATTGGTGTTAGGTATATAATATGGAGGGATGGTAGAAATAAAATGGGAAGTGTTATCCAAGGGAGGATTTGGAATCAATTCATCAAAATTTCTAAGGTCATCTCACCCTAATTAATTTAAGTGATTTGGAGAAGAATCTTGGATAACAAAAAATGTGTGAGACAATGGAGGTGTGTTGATGGGTTGAGGATTAATGAAAGCAACCACCCTTCACATATTAGTCATATTAACCACATTCTCTTCTAGATTTGAGTCAATAAGACTATCTACGTTATTAGTGGAAGAAGTGGGATTAACTTGGTTATCTTGGTTATTTGGAAAAGGATCTTTATAGATAGCCAAATGAGCATTAGTTTGATTCAAAGATTGAGATTTAGTATTCGTTTTATGAGACTTGAAAGCAATGTCATAGGCTCATTGGAATTTTTGAATGATAGAATCATGATCAAAATTAAGACCAAGGAGAAAATCCATAGCCAAATTATGAAGTTGCCTACAAGTCTCATGAGAATAACTCCAACTAGCGTGAAACCAACAATATTTATTCAGATCATACCAAGATTCATATGATGAGTGGAATGAAGTTCTTATAGAAGAGGCCTTAGTAGACATTTTAGTAATTCATTTGAGGATAAATGTTTGTGAACATTGATGTGATTAGATGAGAATAAATGAGGATTGGTGGATTATTTAGAAGAGGGAGTTGACTCTGAAGATTGGTTAGGAACAACATCTTGAATAGTGTGAATGGTATCATAATAGTCTATTAGACCATCATTAGTAGCATGATAGTTCTTATTTTTAAGTAAGATACAAGTACCCATTGAATGTTAGAATGGATTGAATTGATGTGGAAATCATGATGTTTAGCTTAGTCAATATCCTCCTCTAAGGTATGTATAGATAGAGTCTAGACCCGATATTGTGACTCGGTAAAAATTTACTGTTAGAATGCGAAGCACTAGTGGAAAAAATTTCTTGTGTAGTAAAAGATGGACTAGTAAAAGGATGAGAAGAAGTGGAAGTAGAGGAATGATTATCATGGGTATCAAAATATTCACTAGAGGAATAATTAAGGATAATGGGTCTTGGAAGAGGACCACTAGATGTATAACCTGCCATGTTAGTAGAGATACTAAGAATAGAGGTAGATGGAGTCAAAAAAGAAGTCATGGTATGAGAAAGGGTCAAAATAGAGGGAAGAAGATGAGAATCAAATAAGCTAGTATCCATAATTCATGTGAAAATGTGGGAGAGGGTGAATGACGCTCTTTGGCTTGACCGCTAATCATGAGATGGTAAATGGTAAAAGGGTCATTTCCTCGATGTTGTGGAAATTTAGAGATAAAGAAGAGCATTTCAAGTGTATACTATAATTTGGGTTGATATTTAGGGGAGAAGAGAGGATTAAAAAGCAAAGAGGAATGTGTAGGGGTACCATATTTTGTTGTTCAATTGGCTATATGGAGATAAAAGCTTCACCAAGGAGCGCATTACCAAAGTTGCAGGTTTACACAGTCACTGACATTGGTTAGGAGCGACCGACGTCGTTTAGTAGCAGTTCGGGAGATGCCGATGTCGGCAAAAGTTGGCCGACGTCGGTCATAGGCAAGCAGCAAGAACTGGTGTCGGTCATCTGTGCGTCCAGAGAGCTATTTTCGTGGATAGAACTGAGTGTTTGCATGAACGAATTAAGTTAGAGTCTTAAGTCCGCATCTCTATCTTTAGCAAGACTATTTTTAGAGCCCTTGTTTAAGTGGCTTAACTATTGGTTGTAATTGCATCCTCAAGTTTCCTAATTCTGTATGGAGGATTAGATCTTCTTAGCTTATTGTAGAGTATTGTAATTATTGTATTGTAGAGAGCAGTACAAAATTGTAAATCATTCCAAATTGTTGGAGTTGATTGTAGCTCTTGAGGGAAAGAGATCTAGAGAGAGATCTATACATCTGAGAGAGGTGTGGAAGAAAGGAGTTTCTTCAATTGTATTCCTTCTGTAAAGAGTTTAATACAAGTTTTTAGGGTGGTTTCTTGTATCTATGTTTCTTTGTCATTTCTGATTCTAGTTGCTTATCTTTCTGATTGATTTCCGCATTTAATTGCTTTCATAAGTGTAATCAAATTGTTGGTTGATCCCCAACAAGTGGTATCAAAGCTCAGGTTTGCTAACAGGTGGTTCAGATCTGTGTAGTGTGTGTTGATTACAGGTTACTCATAGAGGTTTCTGTTTGAGTGGGAGAAGTAATGGCAGATGAAAGCAAACTGAGAATGGAGAAGTTTAATGGCAAGAACTATCAGCTATGGAGAATGCAGATAGAGGATTATCTGTATCAAAAGGACTTATACTTACCGTTAGGAGGGACTGCTAAGAAGCCCAAAGACATGGATGATGAAGAATGGGAAGTTCTTGATAGAAAGGCTCTGGGGTCTATAACACTGAGTCTTGCATCCACTGTGATATTTAATTTATCACAGGAAAAGTCTATAGTAGAGTTAATGTCTACTTTAGCAAATATGTATGAAAAACCCTCTGCTTCTAATAAGGTATATCTTATGAAGCAGCTATTTAATTTACAGATGTAGGAAGGTGGATCTGTTTCAAATCATCTTAATGATTTCCATGGGATTGTTAATCAATTAAATTCTGTCAAAATAGTATTTGATGATGAAATTAAGGCTCTTTTAATATTATGTTCTTTGCCTGAAAGCTGGCATAGCTTAGTAATGGCAGTAAGTAATATTGCTTCTGCTTCAAATATTCTAAAAGTTGATGATGTTGTTAGTGTTATCTTGAATGAGGAAATCCGTAGGAAAAGCATAGAAGAAGCATCAGGGAACGCTTTGAGTTTTGAGAGTAGAGGAAGGCAAAAAGAGAAGAGCAAGAAAGGGAGATCAAGATCTAAATCAAAGGTGAGAGGAAGATCCAAATCCAAAAATGGCAGAAGGCCACAATGATGGAATTGTGGAAAGATAGGGCACATAAGCAAAGATTGCTGGTCAAAACCTAAGGAGGACAATCAACACGAAGGAAAGGAAGAAGCAAAGGTTGCAGGTATTGCACAAGATGATTTAATATTCTCTTTGCATAATAATATTGAATCTTGGGTTTTAGATTCTGGTGCATCTTTTCATGCTACCCCGAATAGAGGTTATTTTAGTGACTATATCCAGGGAGATTTTAGAATAGTGTATCTTGGGGATGATGAGCCTTGTAAGATAACTGGCAAAGGTAAATTGCAGCTGAAGATGCAAAATGGCAACACATGGGTGTTGAGAGATGTCATGCATGTTTCCAACTTGAAAAGAAATTTGATTTTTGCAAGAAAGTTAGGGGATGAGGGTTGTATAGTAACTCTCACAGCTGAAGCTTGGAAGGTTACCAAGGGAGCACTTGTTATGGCTAGAGGTAAGAGAGTAGGTACTCTCCATTTGTGTAATTATGTTACTGACATTTCTCCTTCTGTTTTATCTACTTCAGATGTAGATGCAAAGTTGTGGCATCACAAGCTCGGCCACATGAGTGAGAAGGGGATGTCCATTCTTAAGTCAAGAGGTATGTTTCCAGATTTGAAAAACATAGATCTAGAATTTTGTGAGCATTGCATTTTTGGAAAGCAGAGAAGAGTGAGTTTTCTCAAGACTTGGTCAACAAAGAAGAAGCATAAGTTGCAGCTTGTTCACACAGACATGTGGGGACCAGCTCAGGTTGCTTCTATTGGTGGATCAAGGTACTATGTGTCTTTCATAGATGATTCTACAAGAAAGGTATGGGTCTATTGTATTAAGAATAAATCTGATGTATTTGAGACTTTTAAGATTTGGAAAGCTATGGTTGAGAATGAAACGGGAAAGAGATTGAAGTGCCTGAGATCTGACAATGGTGGTGAGTTCTACAACCACAAGTTCAATTGGTATTGTTATATGCATGGAATCCATAGGCAAAGGATGGTTCTAAGGACACCTCAGCAAAATGGAGTTGCTGAAAGGATGAACAGAATAATACTAGAGCGTGCAAGGTGTATGAGGTTGCATGTTGGGTTGCCCTTAGAGTTTTGGGCAGAAGCCATGGATACTGTAGTGTACCTGATTAATAGAGGACCCTCTACAGCTCTGGATGGTGGAATTCTAGAAGAGGCATGGACAGGTAAAAAGGTAGATCTCTCATATCTCAAAGTTTGTGGTTGTGAAGCCTTTGTGTACATGGATAAGGAAAATAGGAAGAAGCTGGATGCTAAGTCTATGAGGTGCACATTTATTGGCTATGGCTCTGATGATTTTGGTTTCAGATTTTGGAATCTAGGAACTAATAAGATAATTAGGAGCTGAGATGTTGTTTTCAACAAAAAAGTGATGTATACTGATCAGCTGAGGAAGCTGAATCAATCTAGGTAGAGCAATGGAGAATTGGACAAGGTGACGGTCCAAAAAGAGCTCACGGGAAAAAGATATAAACACTTACAGGAAAACACAGAGACCGACGTCGATCAAGAAGGAACCAATGTCGGCACTATAAGAACCAATGTCAGCCATACAGAGACTGACGTCGGCAGGTCAAGGAATGAGGTCGATCAGGCAGAACTGACGGCAGTCAGTTACAGCCCTGGAGGTGATTGAGGTTGGTCACTGTCAGAGAATTTAGGCAGACAGCATGTTGTGGATGAGTCTCAGGTGCCCATCAGGAGGTCAGACAGGGTAAGTAAACCTCCAATTCGATATTCCCATTCGTTATTATATTTATTGCTTATTGATGGTGGACAACCAGAGTGTTTTGAAGAAGTAATATAGGTGGATACCAGGAAACAGTGGGAGCTAGGCATGAATGAAGAGATAGATTCCTTGATGGAGAACCAAACATGGGATTTGGTTGAGTTGCCAGCTGGTAAGAAGACACTGAAGAACAGATGGATCTACAGACTGAAAGAAGGTGAGAATGGTAAGATGAGATTTAAGGCTAGATTGGTTGTGAAAGGATTTGCACAGAAACCAGGTATTGACTTTGGTGAGATTTTTTCTCTTGTTGTTAAAATGACTTCTATACGGATTGTTTTGTCTTTAGTTTCTATTGAGGATTTGCATCTTGAGCAACTTGATGTTAAGACAACGTTTCTTCATGGAGATTTGGATGAAGAAATCTATATGGATCAGCCAGAAGGATATGAGGTCAAAGGTAAGGAGAAGCTAGTGTGTAGACTAAAGAAAAGCTTGTATGGCCTCAAGCAAGCTCCTAGACAGTGGTATTTAAAATTTAACAGGTTTATGACTAAGCATGGCTACAGTAGGTGTCAATCTGACCATTGTGTATATTTTAAGAGATTTGATAATGGTAGATACATTATTCTATTGTTGTATGTAGATGATATGCTGGTTGCAAGATCACACATGCAGGATATCTCTGAGCTAAAGTTGAAATTAGCTCACACGTTTGCCATGAAGGATTTGGGAGTAGTGAAGAAAATCCTTGGCATGAGCATTAAGAGAGACAAGAAAAGTCATAGGTTGATTTTGTCTCAAGAGGATTATGTGAACAAGGTGTTGAAACGGTTTAATATGCAGGATGGAAAGCCGGTAAGCACACCTATGGCTAGACATTTCAAGCTGAGTAGAGATCAGAGTCCAAATTCACATGATGAGGTAGAGTACATGAGTAGAGTTCCATATTCTTCCACAGTAGGGAGTTTGATGTATGCAATGGTTTGTACTAGACCAGATATTGCCCAAGCAGTGAGAGTTGTAAGTAAGTATATGGCTAATCCAAGAAAGGAACATTGGAAAGCAGTACAGTGGATCCTTAGATATTTGAAAGGGACAAGCAGTAGGCATTTGTGCTATGGCGGTTCACATACTTCTCTACATGGTTATGTAGATTCAGATATGGTAGGGGATTTGGATGGTAGAAGGAGCACAACAGGATATGTTTTCACTGTTGGTGGAACGACGGTTAGCTGGATTTCAAAGTTGCAGAAGGTTGTTGCCTTGTCAACTACAAAAGCAGAATATATTGTAGCCACAGAAGCTAGCAAAGAAATGATATGGATGACACGGTTCATGGAAGAGCTTGGAAAGAAGCAAGAGAGTTGTAGACTATATAGTGATAGTCAGAGTGCAATTCATTTGGCTAAGAATTCAGCCTTTCATTCTAGAACAAAGCATATATAGCTAACGTTTCACTTCATATGACAGGAATTGGAAGATGGTGAGTTGAAGCTGGAGAAGATCCATACAGATAAGAACCCTACTGATATGTTAACTAAGCCAGTTACAAAGGAGAAGTTGAATCTTCATTCAACTTTCCTTGGTCTTCATGATTGAGTTAAAGATGGAGGAGCTAGAAGATGTTGCTGTACATGTATAGGTGCAGCTGTTTATCTCCAAGTGGGAGATTGTTAAGGTATGGAGCTAAAAGCTTCACCAAGGAGTGCATTACCAAAGTTGCAGGTTTACACAGTCACCAGCATCATTCAGGAGCACCTGATGTCGGTCAGTAGCAGTTTGGGAGATGCCGGTGTCGACAGAAGTCAGCTGACATCGATCACAGGCAAGCAACAGGAACTGGTGTCGGTCACCTGTGCGTCCAGAGAGCTAATTTTGTGGATAGAAGCAAGTGTTTTCATGAACAGATTATGTCAGAGTCTTAAGTCTGCATCTCTATCTTTTGCAAGACTATTTTTAGAGCCCTTGTTTAAGTGGCTTAACTGTTGGTTGTAATTGCATGCTCAAGTTTCCTAATTCTATATGTAGGATTAGATCTTCTTAGCTTATTGTAGAGTATTGTAATTATTGTATTGTAAAGAGCAGTACAGAATTGTAAATCATTCCAGATTGTTGGAGTTGATTATAGCTCTTGAGGGAAAGAGATCTAGAGAGAGATGTATACATATGAGAGAGGTGTGGAAGAAAAGAGTTTCTTCAATTGTATTCCTTCTGTAAAGAGTTTAATACAAGTTTTCAGGGTGCTTTCTTGTATCTATGTTTCTTTGTCATTTTTGATTCTAGTTGCTTATCTTTCTAATTGATTTCTGCATTTAATTTCTTTCATAAGTGTAATCAAATGTTGGTTGATCCCCAACACATTTCAAGTGTATACTATAATTTGGGTTGATATTTAGGGGAGAAGAGAGGATTAAAAAGCAAAGAGGAATGTGTAGGGGTACCATATTTTGTTGTTCAATTGGCTATATGAACATTAATCTCATCGAGGAGAGGAGCCTTAATCTAATTATGGGAGACCCTATGAGGTTTGGTAAGACTCATCATATCCATTGAATTCAACTCAATGTTGTGTTCAAATAGAAAATTCATGATTAAGGAGAAAGATTATATAAGGAAAAAAGTGATGTAAAAGGAAATATAAAGAGGAAGATAAAAGTATAGAGTAAGTCAACCTAGTAATAAAAATAGGGTCTAAAAAGTTAGAAAATAAGGATACAAATTTGACAAGGTTGACCTAGTACTATAACCTAGAACAATAAAACAGGTAGATAAGGATACATAGTCGATATGGTTGAATTAGTATTGTATTATGGAAGGTAAAAATTAATATTATGTAATTTGGTAGATAATTGTTTAAATGCATTTTAAGATTATGTGATTTGGTAGTCTATGCATAAAAGATAAAAATAATGTAGCCAGAAGGTATATTTAAAAACTGCCTTATTATAATATGTGATCTATTATAATCATATAAGCAACTAAAAGTGAAAGTGTGAAGTATTTACTAGCATATAAGTGTTACTTATAACTTTAAAACATAGCACAATGTATGTTTAGATAATAGTGTTTGTAGAGATTACAGTACAAATTCAATAGTCTTGTTACTATACAACTAAAGTAACGGTACATTAAGAACTACATCGATAGTGTTGACCTAGTCTTCCAAATAAAATATAAAACAAGGTCGATAGGGTCAATCTTGTTTATTGTATAGGGACAATATTAAATACTACAAACTATGAAAAATAGAACTATAATGAATAATAGAAATGTTAAATAAAGAGATAAAGGAACCTTGTTGGGTTTGAAGATGCAAACGAAAGTGATATTAATTTTAAAGTGTTTTATTCTTACTTTCAAGTTATGCCAGCTATGTTAACTAGGTGGACCTAGTTCTACAATTCCCTATTTACTGAAACCTGTAAAGAATACTATGCTGACAACATTGACCAAGTATGTTTTCTTGATGTTTGGAAGTGTAATGTGTCGACCTAGTAGCCTATCTAAAAGTGAAAAATTGTACTATGTTGACCTATTCGACCA
This sequence comes from Torreya grandis, assembly GCA_037957365.1. Taxonomy (NCBI): domain Eukaryota; kingdom Viridiplantae; phylum Streptophyta; class Pinopsida; order Cupressales; family Taxaceae; genus Torreya; species Torreya grandis. Next base: position 679,785 of record JARHVA010006976.1, on the reverse strand, counting down.
AGTAGCATGTACCTGATGAATACCTACACAAATAAAATAAATTCATATAAATGTGACAATGTGTTAAACGTATGCATAGAAGTTAGAAACCATACCAACACTATTGATATAATATTGAAAATATAGAAAAATAATAAATAAGATGATAACATATTGAAAAACATGAAATAAAACCTATAAGGGTTAGATTCACATCAGTTTCACCAAAATATATGTAATAAAAAATACATCATGTCTATAAATCAATCCTAACTCGAAGAAGATAGATCATACTTACAATTTTGATGGGGATACATTAGATAATAAGGAACATGACCAATATGGGGATAAGCTAGACCTAATTAGGGGATCTCTTATCATAATACAAAATGTTAGGAAGGGTTCCAAAGCCTCCAGTCAAGCACAATCATGAAATAAACTTAGTTAAGCCTTATGTTTTCATATTCACTAAACTGATAACAAGTAAAGTAAATAAATCTAATCTAGTACTCACCAAAGTTTGTGACATAAAGTGGGGGTAATAAATTAAAAAAACTAAACATGCATAAGATATATATATATATATATATATAAATGAGAGTATATGAGACACACACACACATATATCTGTGTGTGTGTGTGTGTGTGTGTGTGTGTGTGTGTGTGTGTGTGTGTGTGTTTGTGTGTGTGTGTGTTTGTGTGTGTGTGTGTGTATGGATGTGTATATGTATATGTAAATTTTTATGTACATACACACACACACACACACACACACACACACACACACACACACACACACACACACACACACACACACACACACACACACACACACACACACGTGTGTGTGTGTGTGTGTGTGTGTGTATGTATATGGATGTGTATATGTATATGTAAATTTTTATGTACATACATACACACACACACACATATGTTTGTGTGTGTGTATATATATGTATATGTATATATGTATATGTGTGTGTATATATATATATATATAAATATTCATATATGTGTGTGTGTGTGTGTGTGTGTGTGTGTGTGTGTGTGTGTGTGTGTGTGTACATATACATACACACACACACACACACACACACACACACACACACACACACACACACACACACACACACACATATATATGGAAGATAAGTACAATTGCATATCTATCTACTCTTACAAAGGAGGAAAAAAGTTAAGAATACTTACCTTTGAAGAGGAACCCATCAAACCTCAATCTCTCCCTTGTCCAAGATGCTTCATAAGAGGTTGTTGTAAGCTTGATCCTCAAGTAGAATGGTGGATAAGAAGATTTGTAATAACTCTTAATTATTATCCTATTATATAAATAATGGAAACATGATCTTGTATATATAAGAGGATTTAACCCTAAGCCCTTCTGAAAGTTTAAGCTGATACGGTCGACCTAGTATAGTTATGGAAAAAAAAATTACCAGGTCATGGGTTAGGTCAACCAAAAACTAAACTAGACCTTAAATTAATTTTACCCAAAATAGTATAGGATCAACCTAGTCAACTTAGTAATATAAATAGTCAGAAGGGGATTAAGGTTAGTAAAAGGGAAAGGAATGTTGGGAAAGACTGAGGAGTGTATAATAAGAAAAAATTCAGGGAATAATTTTAAAGAGATAATTGTGTAGATAACAAGTGAAAAAAGTAAAAATAATCCTATGAATAACAAAAGGCCTTCCAACCCCTTATCAATGTACTCCTTAAGGCATGCACTCAAAGAGATTGAGACTCGATGGGTTTCTACAAGATAAAGAGCATCAATAAGTTATAAAATTTTGAAAATATTATGCATTTTTAATTTTTCTTTCAAATCTTCCTTTTCAATCATTATGAGGAGTTTTTCCATCTCTAAATTTTTTTTTTATGACCAATGTGAATGTCGAATTTTATGAAATCCAATATTCTGAAATAAAATCTTATAATTTGAAAATTTATAAACTGGTCTTCCTCTTTTCAGAATGCGATATAAAGTTAAAAATTGTATATTTTTGGCAAGAAAATTAGACTGAGCAAATTTTATAAATTGAGTTTTAATTGTTCCTCCTTTATCAAGAAATTAATATTAATGTTTCTATTTATTATGTTACTCTATTGCATAACATTGATGCATGCACTCTTTTGAATTTTTTCACTACCTTTTATTGACTCATATTTTGCCACAATGTTTCTGAATTGTGTCCAACTTGATTTTCATTTTTTGGTCCTTTCCAAGTTTCCAACTGCGTATTATGTATTTAAATTACGTTGGTATGTTAGTATTATTTTTTAGATCTACAAGTTCAATAAATGGGTATTTATATGCCCACTCATACTTAAATGACCTTCCAATTGTCCATGTATTTTTCTTTTTTTACATAGTTTTTTTGTGCCTTTTTCAACTAGAGATTGTTTTGGATGTATAGAAATCTCATCTAAATATTGTGTTAGGTGAGTATATATCTTGTTTTCAATTAGGAACTCATCATCTACACCAATACCTATGTCATATCTCCATTTCCTTGAATTTAGTGGGTATTTATTTATGAGTGACTACTTTCAAGGGAGGTATATATTCTGAAGCATTATACAAGTCTTAAATAATTTTATCATTGAATTCTACATTAAAAAAGCTTTTATGACATTAATTTTTAATAAATTTCAATAATAAAGTACAAGTAAAAATAATAATATTTATAATTTAGTAGTTATGTTTGGTATTTCATTCCCAGGTACATCTACCAGTTCAGGGATATCCTTGATACCTTTATCAATGGGTTTTGTATGTAATATTGTTGTAAACCATGTCATTATTATTGAATCTTTACAAGAATATTAAATTAATCTAAAATATAGTATTTTAAAATTTAGTACCCTTATTTTGTATTTCAAATTCATACCCAAATATGTATTCCTACGGAGACATTTCATCAAAAGAGTTATCAGTGGGTTTTACATGCAAAATAGTTTTAGATATTTTAATTATTATTTAAGTTTAACATAATTGGATAAATAAAAATAACTAGTTATTTGAAAATTTAGTACCTATGTTTGGTGTCTATATAAAATAAGATAATAGGTTCTTTTGTTTTTAAAATTTGTGAAGCCTTTAGAATTTTTAGTAGAAGCCATACAATCAAGCCTATGGAATCTTGAATGAAATATGAGTAACAATGAAATGAAGATCACTAATAACAAATAAAGATGCTTGATAGATGAATAATGACTCACAACAACAATAAAATATGAGAGCATCTAAAGGTATCCTGTGAGAACCCAATGGTAGTTTGTAGATGTTTGACAACATCCTACTACCACTTGATGGTAGCTGATGGGCATTCAACAATATCCTATGAGTTTTCAATGGCATATTATGGGCATATGATGGTATCATATGATCATTTGATGATATCTTATCAGTAACCAACAAGTTGACATTAACCTATAGGCATCTGATAATAATATGGCATCATCTACTAGTAGCATGCCATCATCTTTTCATAAGCTACTGTCATCTGATGATAACCTATAGTCATTTGATAATAGATTATGATTATTTGATTCAATCTTATGGTTTTATAACTATAATTTTTAGTCATTTGATGGAACCTAAATAGTATTAAATAAAATTATAGTTAAAATACTAAATTATTTTATTGTAAACAAAATCCTTGCATCCCTTGCTAGAAATTGTTAATTCTTAAAGCCCTCCTCAGACTTGAAATACAAACCACCAAAAAATTCCTAAGTTATCTTGTATCCCTATGGTTCCTTGTAATTAAACTATTCCCTAGTGGTATATTGTTGTCATTTGATGGTAGGTCACTAGAACAATGGACTTTAATGTTTTTTATCATTTGATGGTGTGTGGCAAGTGCATTTGGATTGACTTTTGAGGTAATGACAAATTATATTAATATGAGGAAATTTATATTGAAATGTGTGTGAACCTACCATTTAATTTAATTTCAACACTAAAAATTTAGGCAATCCTTCTCTTTTAACCACTCCACAAAAATTGCCAAATGCTGGCTTCAAAAAATGGAATTTTCATATATTAACAAAGATTTGCAACTAAAAATACCTAGGTAAATCCTATCTAATATATCCCAAGATAGATGGTATACTATTCTTTTAATTGATAACAATAATGTCAAAAATTATTTTAACATGTGGTAAAAAATAATTTGGTTACCTGATCAAACTAAGAAGGATAAAAGAAGCCTCTAGAATATTCAAAGGAGACAAGAAGTAAAACAAAAATCTAAGTAGCCACAAAGACATCAATCCTATTACAAGAGAGAAGACCCAAAGACTGATGTATAGAACTTCACATCCCATAACATCCCAAAAGAATGAGAGGGAAGCATCAACATGAATACACTACTAAGAAGTAGGAAAATGCCATCACTAAAAGTCTTGGTTAGTAGTATCTAGAACATATTTCAAGAACTAAACCAATATCAACAGTCATAAAATTTTCACAAAGAGAGAACCCAATATAAAATATATCACTTATCTAATCTTATTAAACATACACAATCCAAGAAGTAGAATAATGAGAAAAATTTGAGACTAAAAAACACATTTCAAAAGCTAGACAACTGATTCCTTCAATGATAACTTGAAAAAAGTTGAATTTTTTAATAGCTTAAAGAATTATTAATTAATTATCAACATTATTCCTAGGGAGAAAAGCCTTGATAGTTTCCATATTCATTAGGATGAAAGTGAAGAGATCCATATTTAGCCAAGTAATCCATTTGAGAGTTAGTCTCATGATAGTTGTGGGAGAAGTAAACTTCATCAAAAAAGAAATGACATGAAGGATATCTTGAATGATTGAATTGTTTTTCCATTGATAATATCTTCTCAATTTAATATCATTGATAATCAAGATAGAATCACCTTCCATAAATAAGTCCCTAAAATTTTAATCAATAATAATTATCAAACCTCTAAGAAGAGATATATCTTCAGCTGAATTGTTTGAATACCATGGAATGTTGAAGTAAAAATAGAGATGCACTTTCCCTAAATTATCTTTGAAGATGCCTCCTACTCTAAAAATACCTATGTTACATATATATTCCCTATCAAAATTTATCTTGAAATGATTTTATCTCGAGGGCTTCCAAGAGGCCAATAACCTTATGTTAATTGGAGGAGGGAGGATGATTTTTTTGTTTGAGTAAATTCAATTTTAAAATAATATGACAATCTTCTCTAGTGATTTTATTTTTAGGAGGCACACTTTAGCCTTAAAAATTTCTTGAATGAGTGCCTATATTTTAATATTGATGAGTTATTCATAGAGAGATAGGATCCTAATGACTCTATTGTTTATTTATTTTCATAAGATCTAGATGATTAGAGATGGGTCTATAGTGCAAATACTTCTAACTTGATCGAATCCTTATTTCCAATTAATCAAAAGTTATTGAATAGAACTAATTGTTATCAAAATTTTGTTTATTTTATTAAATAACTATGACCAAATTCTCTAGGTAACATATAAATGAAGGAGGACATGGTTTGCCATTTTATAATTATGATTATATAAGACGCACTATGAGGGCTCATGAAAAATAATCCTTTAGATTCGATGCTACACAAGAAATTTATTATTTATATGATAAACCACATATTTATATCAGATTTAGGATGTCCATGAGTGATAAATAATTTTTCCATATGCCATAAAGGTTTGTTAATATTATAGATCAACTTAATCTATCCTTGTTTCACTAAAATTTTGATAGAAGGATCTCTGGTCCATTTTAAGCCATCAATCTCCACTGAAATACTAATATGGTGAGGTCTCAATAATAATTAGAAATAAATTGGAAGATAAGAGGCATGGTTGGCTATAGAATGACTTGTATTTTTCAATTTTCTTTGAGGGCACCAAACACTTTGTTGTTTCAACATGTAATGAGAAACTATTGGTCCCCATACATTTGAAAAGTACTCTTCTAAAATTATAAAGGAATGATTATTATAGAGAGGACCCAAATTAGAATATACATCCTTGTAGAACTTGATAGATCTACCATTTTCAATATCCATCAAAGGGAGTTTGAGATAATATCTCTTCATTTTCCAAGGATTTTGTATATGGGAGACCCATATATCCAATTCTTTATAGTAAAAATATGGGTCAGATCATCTACGTTCGCAAGATAATTTTTTTTTAGAAAGATTCTCCAGGTTATTTCTTTGTCCTAATAGATTATGCATATAATTTTTTGTCCTAGGTCTTCATTAATTCTAACTCCATCCCCATGGTTTGATTTCATAAAACAAAATATTAGAACATGCAACATTTATTTGAAATAGTTATTCTTAATGTGTTATCGATGATGACACCACCAATTAAGCAATTATTCACCTTCTTGAGTGACTGTATATTTCAAGTTGATTTCATTCATATGCTTAGGCAATATGTGCATAGTTATTGAGTTTGATTTGGTTTGGTTTTCTAGGAAATTTTCAATGATTTCTCCTTTATACAAAATGGCCTTTTTAATTGAATGGTAGATTAGGTAATTTCATTGTTTTTTTTCTTATGGATCCAGCACCATATTTTTTTGGAGTTATATTATGTTAGTTGTGTTAAATTACTTTAACAGCATCTTAAGATATTTTCAACTATAATATAGTTCAAAATTACAATGGGTATTATGTAGTGATTTTTTAGAGTCATTCAAAATGTTTCGATATATTTGAGTGATGTTTCAATCCATCCATGTTTACTACTTCCTTGGTGTGATCCACCATCTTTTGATATCTTGATCAATGTTTCCTTAACACTTTGATTGATGTATTAGCCCATGGATATACATTTGTTTCATTGGATTAAATTTAATACCATATCGAATAAGCTAATGCTTCTCAATTTACTATAGGATATCTCCTCCACATCATTATCATAGTTCTTCCATCTCATATAATACAATAGAGAGTGCCTAATAATAGGAATATGATTTGGTTTCACAACAACCTCTTGGTTATTGTAATATAATCAAGTATAAAAAATATATACTATTAATGTGCACTTAAAAAATTTAATTTCACATAATAGTTTATCCTTAATAATACACAAACACATCCCAAATCAAGATTACATAAGTAAATGACTGTGAACATGTTTTCTCCAACATGTTTCACCTCTTTAGAATTTTGACACTATTGATAAAGTAATTGTCCATTTATATACGAAATGAAATCTAGAAGCTCCAACAGATATAAATTTAATGGTTTTGAAATAGTGGATTTAGACCAATATTTCATAATTTTATAGTGATATTATTATTATGGCTCAATATTATTAGTTATAACAATTTTCTCTTTCTTCTATATCTTTCATTTCTAGAGTGATCCTTGTAATCAACACCACTTATTTTTTATTTTGGTAGTTACAATGGTTGGATACCCATGTACTATGTAAAGATAGAATTGAATCCATGCTTTCATGTCATTATTAACATTGAGTTATTATACATGGATATATGATCATGGATAATTAATTAGTCTATTTTTAAGAGTATTTAGCCTCATTTTTTAACTTAATCCCCAAGTTTCATGTAAAAGGATGTAAACACAAAATGTTGGTAGACCACTTATTTTCATTATGTCTTTGTCATGCATTTATAATCTTGGTCCACTTATGTACATTTGGCTATTGTCAAACAAATTTATACCCATATTATATTTTATTCAACCTTATCCTATATATAATTATATTTATTTGAAATTTATCTATGATCCTAGTGATTTGTTATTTCAGTAGTCTTTTCACCATTTTATCCTTTCTATTCTTGAATCTAGATTTATAGTCTAGGACATAGGAACTTAACATGGCTTCGTAAAATCATAAGTACTTTGAAACTATAAAAGGGGATCATTCACACTAATAAAATTCTAATTAAAGCCACAGAAATACCAAATATCCTAGGAGAAACTTGTAGCCAAAACACTCATCTAGAAAACTGGACACTTTCTCAGCTAGTTACCCAGGAGTTCTAGTATATGACACCTCTATGAGGATCTGAGGACACTAGAATCAAAATTTTCAGTTGTGATGGCAATCCTACATCCACTAATTATAACCCTCATCATTTTGTGGGTCCATTTCATCTTATCTTGATTCCATGCTCTTACATTTTCTTTAAAAAATATTCTATATGGTCAACCAATGTTCAATGTGTTCTAGAGTGACCTACATATAAAATTTTGTCCTTGGTTACTTTAGATTTCTCTAATAATCTGAATATTTTAAAATCCATTTTAATAACATATAATCATCAAATATTATTAGAAGATTTATTAAACTTACTAAGGATATTTCACATTAAGTCTACATTACATCTACATATTTTCAATCCTTGTATCATCATCACATTATGCCAAAATAAAGTAATTGTAGGAGAATATAGTTTAATTGAACCATCTAGGGAGAGAAGGTGAATCCCTATCAATAACTTGGGTTTTAATTTCACTAACACACACTATAATTACATTGACTTTGATTCCAAGTTTGTAACATATGTAGTTTCAAATACTCAAGAGGTTTCCTAATTCAACTACATTGTACATATTATTATGCTTCTATATTTTATGACTAGGGAAAGGAATAAAAAAGAATAACTTTAGTGAATTTCTTAACTCAATGATACAAATCAAAGAAAAATCCTTACTCACCACCATGCCATAGACATAGAAAATTTTAGAATTAGAAAAGGAGAAGAGAACACAATCAACACCCATGTATAAAATTGACATGAATAGAGGATCATAATCAATGGTTTATCTATTCCACCTAGGTTAGAATATGAGATCTTCCATTTTTACCTTTTCAAAGTAATTTATAAGATTTATAAGAAACACTACAACATTTTAACTATTTTCAATTACAATTAAAATTTACTTTAAATCACCAAACAAACAAACATTGAAGGCCAAATTTCATACTTAAAATTTAATAGGCATATTTAGTCTATATTTAATGGTAATTTTAAATTACGTAAATAAAATATTGAACTAAATACATCTTAACATTTCCTCTAAATTTAACCTAATGTCATTTGATAATGTCACTAAGGTGATTTTGGTAAGTGATGTTCCATTGACATCAGAGGAAGCATTTCCAATATCACCTTTGACAATATTTCTAACTTCACCTAGTGACCTTAAAAGTGATTTTAAATTTGAATAAAACTCAATCACTAAAAATGACTTTAAATATATCATTAAATGTGACTATAATTTTGTCACTAAATGTGACTATAGGTGTGACACTATGTCTCACTTTAAGAGTGACACTAGGTCTTAATTAAATGGGAGTTTAATTGCAACACTATTCTAACATTTAGTGCAATAATAGGTCAACTTAAAGTGGGTCTTACCTCCAAATTTAGTTTTTTATGATTATATTGAAAAAAAAATAGTCCGTAGTTAAAATTAAATTATTTAAAAATATATTAGTTTTTCATTAATTAAATTTATTTAATATTATTAGTTATTAAAATATTTGTTTATATTATATAATTAGAATTTGTATATGTATACGTATATAAATATAATGTTATTGTCAATTTTAACACTATACATACAAATTAAAATACTCCAATTATGAATTTTAAATAATTTTTTTGAACATAAACATAAATTAAACATGCAATAACATAAATAAATTTTATAAACTTAAAAAAATACCCAAAATATAAAATGAATGTATTAGTAATATAATTTGAAACATATTCCTAGAGGCATAGTCATGATTTATTCCATACAACATCAAGGTTAGCATTCTCAATTGCATTATCCAAGTTGATCCATAAATGATGTGGAGATTCCAATCTAAGCTTCATCAATATGGACCCTATTACTCCTATCTTGATAACAACTATTTACATGATTTTTATAGAGTATCAACCTTACAATAAAAAAGAAAAAAAATAGTTGAAAGTGAAATGTATAGCCTATTTCATATTAAAATGAATCATATGAATGATCAAAGCACACAAAAACATAATATTTAATGAGGAGAAACATGATGTTGTAAAAAATCTATTGGGTGAGTAAATTTCACTCCCCTTCCACTATGTGATGTAATATATGTAAAAGCTACTATCAGACATAGCCTTCATGGACATAATTTTCACTACCACTCTATCCAAATCACATACACAAGGATGCTCTGAACTCATCAAAAATTTATGTAAACTTAGACACTATTTAGCCAATCATCTAAAACTAAGCAATAATGAGATAGAAAATCAAAAAGTCTAACTTGCAACATGGAATGTGAATCAAACTTTCATAATTATCACTTTAGTTTATGATGCTTTATTAGTTTCCAAAACTTTTATTTATTATATCTCAATCCTAAAACCTACCAAGAAGCTTATTCAAACTTGTATTGAGAAGAATTAACATCTGCAACTACTAATTTATGGGAATTTATTATGGAGGGGCAAAGATATCAATGTATATAGACTGATGCTTACATAACTTACATGATCATTACATAACATTTTCTCATACACATGAATGGTTATGGAACCACCAGGGTGGTCACACAACTACCACCATACAAATACCAATAGTTTCACTATGTGAAGAAACCCATCCATTTCAAGAGATTGAAATTTATTGACTTATCATCATGAAATTATTTTGATCAACCACATAATGATTATGCTATTGAACAATATTTGATTTGATTCTTGATTATGAAATATTTAAAAAAAATTATTGCAGATATGAATTAGATATAATTATGTTTAGTGAAAACATTTGGTACACATGATTAGTATATTATGATCCATATTTGGATCATACCTCCACAATTTGAAGATTTTATGTCCCTAAAAGTTTTATAAATCTTATAAGTGAGAAAATTTATTCCCCACACCTTCTCTAGAATAAAAGTTTGCCTTGTTATCTCGTTAAACTTTCAACCCAATCAACCAATCTTATTTCACTCTTCATTTTGTTTTTTATTTCCTTAGTCTATAAAATAACTTCCTCCTTGTAGGCCAATTGACTATTTCGAACAAGGTCTTCAATTGAAGGTAAAAATAAAGCGTACTGACACTATGTAATATAAGATATTTATGAGGGGTAGATATGAGGTATTGATTCCTATAATTACATGGGCAAGTCATCTGATTAACCCTAGATTATTCCCCATAACTTCAGATGAACAAGACATGATGATGAATTTTCTCTTGCAATAAAATATAGCTCAAAAAGTTAAAAGTGTGTTAATGGAAGGTGTATCTTATGACTCATTAGCCTAGTCAGGGAATGTATACATAATCATGTTTGGATGGGAATATAAATATTGAAATAGCAAATTTTCACTCTCGATCAAGCCATGGGATTGAAAGTTCCAGTTGGCAAGATGCATCCCTTGAGAGAAGTTTCTGGTCTTAGAGTGGAAATTTGAGAAATATTTTGCCATCTATTTTTGGAGAATCATGAGGGGAAAATATGATCTATAAACTCTTAAAGTTATAAAGGTGAGTCATATCAATACCTCCTAGAGGATTCTCCACATCTCAAGATGAGAAAGACATGGCTGTGAGTTTTTTGGTAGCTAAATGTCTCTCAATATACCAAAAGTGGGTTAGTGGGAGCTCTATCTTGTGACTCACTATCCCAATTGACAAAATATCTATGTGTGTGTGTCCATATAGGAATATAAATGTTATAATGGCTACCTTCTAATATATATTAGACCATGGGATTAAAATTTAATATTGGTTAGATGCATTCCTTGATAGAAGCTTCTTGTCCCTGAGTGGGAAAATAGAGAAAACTTCCACTGCATGTTGAAAGAGATATGTGAGGGGTAGAGATGAGGCATAAGTGCTTAAAATTTCCTAGGTGAATCCTTTAATCACCCTTATGTTATTTTCCATCTCTTGAGATGATAAAGATCCCATGGTGATTTTTCTCTCATAGCCAAATGTCTTGTAAGTGACTAAAAGTGGGTCAATGGGAGGGATATATTGTGACTCACTATGATTCCACTATGATTCCCACTGATCCCTTTTGAATGTACCAAAATATCTAGACAAAACTTATCCCATTTAACTTTATCAAAATATCTAGACTATGTCAAAGCACCATGAAAAGTTTAATAAGGAAAGTTTCAATAATTCCATCCAGCATTTGGTTTATAGTTATTTCAATTTTAAGTTAATTTTTATTTGAAAACTAATTAATTAATTCATCATAGTTAAGATTCAATTAAATAATTAACTATTATATACTATCTCTTCTTCATAAACATGGCCTTTCAATTTAGATGTTAGGATTAATTAATGGGCACCTCTTGAAGTGAGAGGGGGGGTGGGTACCTCTGCTTGGTTCCCATATAGAAGTGTGATCCATAACTCAAAATATCCTCATAGACACTTGTTTAAAGTGTCCAATATATCCAGTGGGATTGAAACGTGGGTTAGTGATTATAAACTTCTTGTTTCTCACCACTAGCCAAAACTCTTGAGTCCAAGTATTTTGAAATTATTAAATATGCTTAAAATTTAAGATCTTGTAACAAATATGGACATAGATTCTTCACATATTCTCTGGATGATATTATAATGTGTTTCATAACCATATACATTTTTTATAGACAATGTTGACCTTCTCAATATTTGAAAATCTTCATATGTTGATTTATTTTCAACTTAAAATGATCAAATCAATGAGTTCATTAGGACACAAGATCCATAAATATAAAGGGGTGTCCAACCTCGATTTACTAAAATTTCTCAAAACTACATGCATTAAGTTATCCTATATTTAATATAGTAATTATTTTTACTGGATATTTGGAACTTATTATTTGACTTCATTATCACTTTCATCATCCATCCCAACTCCTCCATGTTATGAGGTATCCATATCCATGAGATATATATAGCCTATAAGTCTATTTTCACTCCTCTTAATAACTCATCCAAATCTATAGATCTTGGCATTCTAAATGATCTTGATTGTCTTGTACTAAAACCTCATATATATAAAATTTATATTCCTCATAATCAAAAACAACAACCATACCTTATAAATTAAAAAAAACCCTAGCTAGAATATTAATTAATTCCTTTCTACCCACACTTGTAAAACTGGAAAATAGACTCAATTAAACAAAAGTATCCAACAATCACCTACAATGATTACCTTTTTATGATGCCAGTTGATGTAGTTATAGTTATGGGGTATAGTAAAATATGACTTAATACCAAGTAGGTAATATATTCAACCTAAAAAATAAATGAAGTTGTAGCAAATAAACTAACTTGAAACCCTTGTGCATGGAAATATAATGAAATAAAATCAATATTATTTATTTCAATGCATAAATTACAACTTTCACACACTTAAAATCTGATCATAGACATTACAAACTAATTATAGTATTATAAAAATATCATAAGGATTTTTTAAAACCATGCTCACTAAAATACGTATGAAAAGCACAAATATATGCTCAAAAATAGTCTAGTTATTAGGGTTTAGACACACTACTTGTAGATATCTCTAACTCACAACCCATGTGGATTTCTTCTTAATCTATAATTTATAACCAAATAAATAGAAATAATTGATGATTTAAATAATGGAAAACCCCTTAGAAAAAGACATTAATGAGTGACATAGACATGAAACAAATAAACAGTAATAGAATTTATGAAGATAGCCTCTCCTAGTTATCAAATAACCATCATCATCATGGGGAACTTCAACACATATTTTGTTATGATATGCTAGATATTATATCCATTATTCCTCACACTATGAAAATTGGTTGTTGAAACAAAACGTGAATGTGAAGATACATATTCGTTGATTATGGGAGAAAACATCATATTGTGTCCCACTTGTAGGTATTTTCTATATAGAGAAAATAATATTTAGAAACAAATGGATTTGATTTTAAATGTATAAAATGAATAGACATATTCTTTTAGGTTACACTTAAAAATACATATGACATCCATATTTTTCCAAATTATTTAAATTTTGTTACTTATTTATAAATATCTATTTATTACTCATTTATAAAATATTTTTGGCCATGTAATATGACATAATATTATTATTTGAACCTTACATCACCAATCAATCTATTATATGTTTACTAGTTATGTAATATAACATGGTATTGGAAAATATTTGCAATAATATTGCACAACAATGATAGTGTGTGAATGTTTCATATCATAGGATAAAGTCATGACCTTTAAATATCTAGTTTACACATAGAAGTAAATTCACAAGCTTGAGGAAGAAATTTCAAATCATACTACTATGTGCCAAAACATATTTTCAAGTCTTCACAAGCTTTGAATAATAAATATTTAGACAAGTCCTCCAACAATGCAAGTTTTCAACTTCAATTATGTTTGATGACTTTTAAATACTTGCACATATATAAATAGACTTACCAACTATTTGGCACAAATATTTGAATGTTTATAAATCTAAATCATTCCCACTAAATGTTATAGGTTACATGAAAAACAAGATTTGTACAGAAGGGATTTTATGCACATACAAAAGATCTGACAAACACTTTAAGAGATTTGTGTGTAAATAGATAATTGTACACAAAATTGCAAACTGCTTATATCTAACCCAATTCTTTTTCTTGATGAAATATTTATTTTAAACCCAAATATTATTACATTATAGGAACACTTCCATTATGGTGTCACCCCCATTGACATAAAAGATCATGAAATTATGTTTTTAAATGTTTTCCCTGATAATAGCAAGATAAAACATACAAACTAATGTGCACTTAATTTGTTGAATGGATTAAAATTGTAGATTTGTATAATCAATTCAAATATGGATTAAATGGGTGTATCTAAAATGGGGTAAAAAGGAATGTATTTATACACATTTTAAAAATACTTATTTGAGATTATGAATCCATACAAGAGGAAATAAAAACATAAAAAAATAAAACATATACATTTTACAATCAATTAGGGGTCACCATAAAAAGATATGATTAAAAGGGATAAAATAAATATATATTCATCTCATGATGATTTGGGAGAGTACATAACTTGAAGAATATTTTTGAAGTTTAGAAATATTCAATATTTTATAGTTTTACCATATATGAGTTACATATATTATGGATTTTTTATAGTTTAAATATAGGTAATTATTCTATGGTCTAGATGAATGAATTTACACTTTTTAATTCAAATTTTCTATGTAGAATAATAAAGTGGATAAAAATAGAATATATCTCAACCATTCCTTCACCATTTATTTGAGCCTATTTATACATTTTACTTTCCTAGTATTTTTTAATATGGTCCTATTTTTTCATGATTTATTGTATTCAACACATGAGAGAAAAATGCCTCCATCAAATCATATCATTGATTTTTTTAAATAAATAAATTTAATCATCTTGATAAACATTTATCAATTTCAAGAAACCCTCTATCCCATTAACATTTTTTTTCCAATTCATTGATATCATAGAAATAATAGCATTTTTTTATAATGCACTATTTGAAATTAATATACTTTATATAGGAATGAGTTGGAAAATAATATTGATGTGGTAAGTGTTGATGGTTTGATTTTCACCCTTGAGAAGATACTTAGTTCTGCCCATCCAAGTGACACAATGGAATCATCTCTCTTACTGTGGGTGACAATTTTGTTGATATGAATCTTTAGATTAAGGTCTAGTTATCCTTGATGCACCTTTCAAGATCTCTCTAATCTATCAATTGCGTATGAAAAGGGAGAAAGAAAACACTAATAAAAAATTGGTGATGCACCAATATATGATATCCTCTCACTTGACTAAAATCACTACTTAAATATTGACAAAGCTTCTTCACACAAACTCATAACTCTCTGTGCATTGTCACATCAGTGTTTCACATGTTAGATTCAGGAAGGTATTTGACATTCAGGAGAGTAATAGACAATTCAAGGAAAGAATATAGTATTAAACCACTTATAAAATGTCTTTACATTTATAAAACAATACTAATAAGGACCTATAATCATACTTTATATGCACGTTGATAGGCAATTGAGGATAATAGGTTAGGAAAGATAACCTTTACTAAATAAGAAAAACACAATTTAGACCAATACACAATAATTTAGCATGTTAGTGGAAAATGAATTATATTTTTTTTAAGAGTTACAAGTACAAATCTAACTAGAGTTTCATTATCACCATCAAAAGCTCCCAAATGAGTAGAAAGAATACATATATAGATGTTTTAGAAGGAGTTCGAGCCAAGGAAGTTTAAAGGTGACTTGGACATGTGTCATCCTAAGGATGGAACCATTACACTACATTATGTAAGATGTTCTCTTTTATTTATGCCAATAGGATCGAGACACTCTGAACTGCATTTTGTCATAAATGGGTCCATTGGTTGGAAATTCATTTGGATGCTAGTTGTTCCTTATTAGCTTGCCAAACTATGAAATGTCTTTCTTTATCTATCTTTTATTCCCTTTGGATTTCTCATGGACATAATGTCTGAAAGAAATCATCTTTGGCACCTTTTCAAATTTTTTGAAATAATTCTTCAAATAATTTTTTATAAATGATTCCTTCAGACTTTCTGCTAAGTGCTCTCTGTAAAATGGAAGAGCCCTTTGGATTTTTGAAAATGTCCCTTCAAAAAAATGTAAGTGACCCTTCAAATTTCCTAAAGATACCCTTCAAAAAAGTATCACATAGCCTTCAGAAGATTGAAAATGATCCTTTTATCTTTTCTATTTTGGTCCACCTTCTTTTCCATAAAACAATCCTTTAAACTTTTCACTTGTGATGGTCTTCCCCTTTGAAAATAAAATACCCTTTGACACTTATACAATGGTCTAATTTCCTGTGGACCCTTGAAAATGACCCTTTGGAAAAGTTTCAATGATCCTTCAGGAAGATTGAAATGGTCCTTAAAGAAGATTGAAATGGTCCTTCAAAGAGAAATGGTCTTTTGATAATTTTAGCACCTACGCTTTGGAAAAGATGAAGTGCATTTTGGAATGGTTCACTTGTCCCTTGACTTTAATTCCATTAGTTTTTTTGTAATGGATAATTTTCATGGACCTTTAGCAAAGTTCCCTTCAAAAAATTTATAAGTGTCCACTTTTGAATTGAAAGAATCTTTTGGTAAAGTTTCAAATGATCCTTTGAAAAATATTAAATGGACCTTTCCTAACAAAACATACCCTTCATAAAAATGCAAAGGTCATTTTTGGCTTGAAAGAGTCCTTTGATAAAGTTACTATGGATAAAAAGTCCAAAAGAATTTGGCAAAATATTTAGACAAAAACCCACAGATAAAAAACTTGAAAGAAAGAACACTTCACAAAAGACCATAACAAACCCTCCAAAAGAATTCATTACAAAGGACTTAGCCAAAATACTAAAGAATAAAGCTTTCAAAAGGAAAACACATGGGTTTTACATGTAAAAGACTTCAACTTTGTATAGGAACACTTCTTTTGAATGAAACCTACAT
Organism: Torreya grandis; assembly: GCA_037957365.1. Taxonomy (NCBI): domain Eukaryota; kingdom Viridiplantae; phylum Streptophyta; class Pinopsida; order Cupressales; family Taxaceae; genus Torreya; species Torreya grandis. The sequence continues at coordinate 662,254 of JARHVA010006976.1, read as the reverse complement.
ACTAGTATTGGACAAAAGTATAAACTCAAACATTTTTTTAAAAAGAGGGATGCCCAATTTTATCCTAAATGGCCAAAATTTGGTCAACAAATTGGTGACTAGTAGGGGTAGTATGCTTTGTATACTGACTATACCAATAGGATATATAGTCCATTGGGCATGGAGTTAGTGGATTCTTGAAGATGAATATCAAGGATTATGCCAAAACAAACAAAAGGAAACACACCACACAATAAAAACAAGACCAAGCAAAGATAAGAACAAATTCACACATGTGCATAAGCACTTAGGGAACATAGGAAAAATAAAAAATTATGTATAAAAAAAAAGATAACCATCAGTAATAATACTTTAGATATAACCCATTAATTAGGATATGTAGCTCCTCTTCATCCAACATTGAGAGTTGGAAAGCATTGTGTTGTTTTCAATGTGTGATCACATATGGGCCATCAACAAAGCATAAAAATTTGTATGTCTTCTAGGCTTGGCCCTATCTTCATCCCATTTTAGTATAATGACTCCTTATTTGAAGCTTCTTGTCATGAACTTCTTGTCTAAACACTTCATTGTTTGTTGTTGGTGATTTGTCATGGTCTGCATAGCTTGATCTCTTATTTCCTCAAGCTCCATCAACTCACATACTCTAACCTCCATGCTATCATTCTCTATCAATTTCAGATGATAGGTAATATCTAAGAGTGGTAACTCAAGTTAAATAAGAATTCTATCTTCTTTTTCATATATAGGTGTATATTGCGAGTTCCCAATTGCTCTCTTTGGGGTGATCCTATCAACCCAAAGGGCTATCTTAAATTTAGTGTGTGAAGTCCTTTGATTCTCCTCCATAGTATTATTTATGATTCTAATAAAATTCTTGTTTGTGGACTCAACTATTATGTTTCCCTATGGATAGTAATTGGAAGAGGTGCTAAGGTAGATGCCATTTTTTGAAGCACATTCACTTGTCCTTGTTCTTAGAAAGACCAATGGATTATCTGAGATAATTATTGAAGGAGATCCAAATATAGTTACTATACCTTTATAGAAGTCTAAGACCAAGTTTTCATTTTCCTCCTTAAGAGCTACATCTTCCACCCATATTGTAAAACAAATAATTGCTATCAACACCCCCTTGTGACCAGCACTAGAAGGAGGATTGATAAGACCTATGAAATCCAAACCCCATTGTATGAAGGGTTGTTTAACCTTGATTAGATGAAGATTCAAGGCATATAGATTTTGTTTCCATCAAAAAGATCACACTTTTGGCATTTTCTTACCCAATCATGGGTGGCTTTCAACAGGTTGGGCCAAAAGTAACCAGCTATCATAATATTTGTAGATGTAGTTCTTGGAGTAAAGTGACCACTAGCTGGTTAATCATGGGACTCATGCAACACATTATCAATCTAATATGAATAAATTCACCTCAAATTCACACCTAAAATTTATTTTATAAAAATCACTTCATTAGCAAGTACATAAGGAATGGATTGCATCCAAAAATAGCTTCTTCTATCTCTATCAAGACCTTGTGGACACACACCAGTTTGAAGGAAATGAATCATGTTTTGTGTCCATATTATTGTGGCTAAAGGTATAAATATTATATGGTCATCATGAGGTGCCAAAATAACCTCCCTTTTCTCTTTTATGTCTGAATAAAGATGCTCACATAGTCCTTTTCCTATCACTAATTTGGTTTTTTTATCTCCACATCATATTCCATCACTTTGGTGATCCAACCTACCTTGTTGTCATTCAAATATATGCTCAATAGAAAGTATTTCACAACAGGATGAGGTATAAAATGTGAAATTTTTCATTAGATAACATATTACATATGTTTAAGCTTCTTTAAACTCCTTATAACTAAAATCACTTGTTTCTTTAGATATATATATCTTGTCTCATAACCTTCTAGACCTTGACTAAAAAAAGGCAATAGGCTATTCTATATTTTCATCATTATATTGAGTAAGCATGGTAGAGATTACCTCTTCATTCCCAAAATTATATAGGTTTAATTCATTGGATAAGTTAGGAATTTCAAGAGTAGGGGCTTGTGAAATAGATTGCTTGATTTCTTTAAAACTTTCTTTTCTCCTTCCTGTCCAAGTGAATATTTCATCCTTCCTTAACTTAGATGTCAAGGAATTGACCATGTTATCAAAATAAATAATGAACATCATAATTAAATTTATATTACCAAAAAATATTTGTATACCCTTCTTATTTTTAGGCAAAGATAATGCCAAGATGATACTTACCCTTTACAGATCAATAGATAGACCTTTCTTAGAAATAATGTGGCCTAACAATTTGTCTTCGTGAATAGAAAAGACACACTTCTTTGGGTTTAGAGAGATACAAAAATATTTAAACCTCTCAAAAATCTACCTTAAGTATTTTAAATGATCATTTACATCTTTGTAAAAGACTAAAACATCATCAAGATATACCAATACAATGTTGTTGATTAGTCCTTTGAAAGCCATATCCATTACATGTTTGAAAGTAGCTCCAGTATTTTACAATCAAAATGGAATATTCCTATAGGATATGTGCCCCAGTTTTTGGTGAATGTTGTTTCATATTGGTCACTTTCTTTCACCAAAATTTGATTATACCTAGAGTAACCATCTAGGAGGGAAAACCTCTAACTGCTTGAAACTACTTATAGAATTTGTTCCATAGAAGTGAGGGAATAGTGATATCTCAAAGAGACCCTATTTAAGTCCTTGAAGTCCACACACAACCTATTACCTCAATTTTATTTTCTAATAGGGACTAAGTTAGCCAGCTAAGAAGAATTCTTGATGGGAAAGAGGATTCTATAATGATTCAACTTAGTGAGTTCTTTTTTTATGAGTGGTTCAATCTTGGGATTGATTGGTATTTATATTTGTTTGATGGAATTAGAATTTTCATCTATCTCTATAGTGTGTTGAGCCAAGCTTGGATCAAAACCCTTTAGGTCACTATACTCCCATGTAAAAATATTATTGAACTCTTTGCATAGTTCAATGAAATCATGCTTCTCTTGACTAGTGAATACATTTCCAAGGGCAAGTAACTTATCTTTGAAGATATCTACCCTTTCATAGTTCTCTTTATTTTTTGTCATGCTTATCTTTTCCTTCTTGATCTGGTCACCCTCATTTAATATGCTTTCAAGAGTCACTAGGCCTTTGGGAAGCTTGTTAGACTTTAGCTAAACAATCTGCCCTCCATTTTCTATTGAGACTTGGAATAGTTCTTTGTAGATAACTCAAATTCTTCTTGTATAAGGACAGACATATACTAGTCACTCTCAATAACCTACCAATTGGTGACATCATTTGATATATAAGGTCTCATAATCACCTTTAGATGAGGTTGATTCTTGTCTTCCCTTATGCCTTTTCAAACATCAAACTGAGCTGCTATGAAATATTATATAGGGTCCCAAACTCTATGCTTATAAGACTTGAGCAAGGAGTTCTTGGTCAAATTATGCCCTTTAACTTGATTGAAAATGAGCTCTCTATCACCAAACACTAACAATTCTTTGACACCTCTTTTCTTTTCCCACTCTAGGCCATGAATGAGGGCCTCATATTCAGATACATTACAAGTAAAAGGGAACTAAAATCTGAAAGTTGAAAAATACCTCTCATTTGAAGGTGAAACTAGCATGGCTCCGCCACCTACCCCAATCTTGCTTCAAGACCCATCAAATAAAATCTTCCACAAGCCATTCACATATTCATTTGACTTCATAAAATTGGGCATGAAATAATCCTTCTCATGCATATAATATAATCCAAGACTATATTCCTCTACAAACTTGTAAGGATCATGCACATAGTTTTCATCTCTCCTCTCATATAAGAAGAAATTAGAAACTCCTTCAAGGGAAGATGATGGGGATTTATCACTGTGAAACTCCTCTTCATCAATGACAACATAGTTAAAATTTTATACCTTAGGTGAATATGGTTCTAACTGATATCTATGAATAGGTTCTAACTCAATCTTTACCTTAGTGCCATATTTTACTCTAAACACCATGTAGGACTAATTAGTTGCCAAGTAGCCACCTATCTTTGATGTAAAGTCTCTTGACAAGTAAAGAGAACAATAGGGAGGTAAATATGGTATGACCACATCATGAGTAATTAGAAAGGTAGGACATGTATGAATAATCAGATTCAAACCTTTCACTATCCCTAAAGTTTTGGCTGGTGATCCATCCAATTGTGAAACTCCTTTAGTCATTGGCTCATCTTTGATGCCTAGCTTATATGCCATGCATTTAGGAATATAGGATGTGCTTGATCCACTATCTATGATGAAATTATGAACCAATAAATAAAAAATAATTAAATATAGGTATAAATAAGGAGGATTCTCATCTATCTTCTCCTGACCATCTATAGATTGAGTTCCACTAACCAAAAACACATTATCCCTTCTAAATGGACTAGCTTGTGTACCCAGTCCATGCAATTCCTTTTAGAGTATATATTTATACCATAGTAATGATAGATAATCCCATAATTATATGTTTATATGAAGCTTATTCATCTGGTCTATAACATTAATGAAAGGATTACATACATTTGGGTTCTCTTTATGAACATTGCACCTTGTGATGTAGCTTGTGGAGGTAGGGTTGTAGCACATGTCCTAAAATTTGGAATACTTTTATCTTATTAAGCTTCAAGAGCTGAAATAGGTCCTCCTCTAATTTGAGCATATGTAAGAGTCAAAACAAGTCCTTGATTAGTTCCTTTAGATTCTTTAATGGCCCTTTTCTTTGATTTAGTGTTGGCAACCACACTAGCATTCTAATTGCTTTTATTCCCCACATCACTAATGATAAAAAAATCACCCTCCAAATGATTCATGAGAGTGGAATCAGATTGAATCTACCTAATCTCTATCTGAAATTGTGTTTTCATCTCAAAATTTGAAAATTGAGATGTTTAATCACCTTGTGTAGTCATGCCTTGATTTTGCATCTCATTGCCATAATCAACTTGTTCTTGGACTTCCTCAAAAGATGGATAATTAAGTTATTCTTGGAACAAATTGTTTTGAATGGGAATAAGGGATTTATAAGATGAAGGAACATTAGGATTATATCTATGATAAGGTTTGACATGGGTGATTTGACCTTGTCCATGTGCATTACCTTGAAAAGGAAGTCTGTTTGTTTATCCAAACTGATTATAAGATTGATAAGGCCTATAACTTTGGGCTTGTTTCCTTTTGATAGAAACCAATTCATTAGTAACACTTTGCAACAACATTTTTACTTCATGCATTTCATTTGTAGGGGCATTGGTATATTTTTTCTTGACAAGGAAAAGGAGTTAAAGTGGGTATGCACTTTGACTTGGAGAATACAAATCAAGGAATAGTGGCATTAGAGGTCTAGGAGCTATCTTTCCTAATTGGAAAATACAACTCTCAACCTTTATAGCTATTTCATAAGTATCAAGTAATGTGTTTCTACCCATAAATGCATAATTTGTAGTTGGCCTCACAAGAATTGGGATTCTGTCCCAAGTTTTTTGAAACCTAGTATTGAAGTCTTGCATGAATTCATGTGGTACCCTTTTTATTATGGTAAATTGTTCAATGAGAGATAATTGATCGATGTTTTCCCCAAACCTCTCAGTGAATAGGGTCCCAAACTCATCTCATGAGCTAATATCATTTATAGGTAGGGTCCCATACTAGTCCAAAACTTTTCCTTTGAAAGACAAGGTCGATAACCTAATAGTTACATTTTCATGGGTGATATTGTGGATATTATAGAAATTTATTATATTCATGATATGGTCAATGGCATTAATAGGACCATCCCCACTAAAATATGGGATACTTTTGAGAGTAGTTCTTAGAATTTGATCATATTGGGCAAGTTACAAGGGAGATGCCCCCCATAGAAGTAGAAAATGATGTCTTCTAGACATATTAGAAATATTACTATAGACATTAGGAATAGTTTGCAACATAAATTTGGAACATTTAAACTCAAACTTTCTTTTTTAGGGATCAATGTTGACAAACCTAGACCTTTTGGTGGAATATGGGGCTAATTCCACAAACTCAAAGGGTACACCTTTAACAATAGACCTAGTGGTCACCTTTGGCATGAAAAGAAGGAATGGTCATCAACTGAAGACTTTAAATTCTTCAATAGAGTCACTAGGTACCAAATGTAGATGATTCTTTATTTTAAACTATGTCAAGGCCAACACCAATCTTGAACAATATTCTAGGACTTTGATGTTTATGTCCCATCGAGCATGCTGAAAATTGTTGATGCATAGATTTATACCCTTGAGAAGATGTTTAATTATCCTCATCCAAGTAGAATAATGGAATAATCTCTCTTGCTATGGGTGACAATTCTGTTGAGATGAATCTCTAGATTAAGGGATAGCTCACATTGATGCACCTTTTAGGCTCTCTCTAATCTATCAATTATGTATGAAAAGGGAGAAAGAAAACACTAATAAAACAAGCGGTGATGCACCAATATATGATATCCTCTCATTTGACTAAAATCATTACTTTAAGACTGATAAAGTTGTTTCACAAAAACTCACAACTCTCTATGCATTTTCAGATCAGTGTTTTACATGTTAGATTCGTGAAGGTATTTGACCTTCAAGAGAGTAAGAGACAATTAAAGGAAAGAATATAGTCTTAAACTACTTATAAAATGTCTTTACACTTATAAAACAATACTAACAAGGACCTATAACAATAATTTTTTTGCACATTGGTAGGCAGTTGAGGATAATAGGTTAGGAAAGTTAATCTTTACTAAACAATACCAACATAATTTAGACCAATACAAAATAATGAAGCATGTGAGTGGCAAATGAATTGTATTTTATTTAAGAGTTACTAGTAAAAATCTGACTAGAGTTTTATTATCACTAGAAGAAGAGCCCAAATGAGTATAAATAATAAATATATATAGTTTTTAGAAGGAGGTTGGGCCAATGAAGTTCAAAGGTCACTTGGACATGTGTCATCCTGAGGATGGAATAGTTACACTACATTCTATAAGATGTTATCTTTTTAGTTATGCGAATAGGATCAAGATACTCTAAACTATGTTTTGCCATAAATGGGTCCATTGGTTAGAACTTAATTTGGATGTTATCTATTATTTATTAGCTTTCCAAGCTATGAATTGGTATAAAATCTCACTCCATCACCCTACCTATTCCCATTTTCTTGTGCACATATGTTTAGGATCTCCTCATTTGTCACCTTTATCTTTGCCTTCTGGTTCTAATCAAGCCTTTTCTTTTAAACTTCAATGGCTATTTTTTGTAGTCTAATGTCAAAGTTTTGTGGGCCATCACTCATTTCTTTGAATCCCAATAGGTACTTTTCACAGTCTAAGCATGATGTTCTATGGGTTGTCACCTTGGGTATTTTCTTCAAAAATTTTGTTTCATATTTTCTTTTGGATAATTTGTCTATGGCCACCTTTCCTTCTTTTCTTTCAGATGTTTTGCTCGGTATTTATACCATTTAGAATTCCCATGGACAAAATGTTTGAAAGATATAGACTATGTCACCTTTTCAAATTTTTTAAAAGAATTCTTAAAAAAAATTATCGAAAAGAATTCTTTTAGACTTTCTGATAAGTTCCCTTTACAAAATGAAAGTTCCCTTTGGATTTGTGTAAATGTCTCTTAAAAAAAATGTAAGTGACCCTTTGGACTTCCTGAAGATACACTTTGAAAAAGTGTCACATACCCTTTGGAAGATTGAAAATGATCCTTTCAGTTATTCTATTTTGATCCACCTTTTTTTCCTTGAAAAAATCCTTCACACTTTTTAGTTGTGATGGTCTTCCCATTTGGAAAAAATACCATTTGACACTTTTTCAATGGTCTAATTTCTCATAGACCCTTCACAAAAGTTGTGATTATCCTTTGGGAAGATTCAAATGGTCCTTTGAAAAGAAATGGTCGTTTAATTTTTTTTCACCTACCATTTAGAAAAGATGAAGTGCCTTTTGGAATGGTTTACTTGTCCCTCAGCTTGAATTCCTTCACATTATTTTTAAATGATAATTTTTGTGGACCTTTCACAAAGTGCCCATCAAAAAATTTGTAAGTGTCCACTTTCGACTTGCAAGAGTTTTTTGGGAAAGTTGAAAATGATCCTTTGAAAAAGATGAAATGGACCTTTCCTGAAAAAACATACACTTCAAAAATATGCTACATACCCTTCAATGAAATCTAAAATGTCATTTTTGGCTTGGAAAATTCCTTTAAGAAAGTTACTCCAGATAAAAAGTCTGAAAGAATTTCACAAAGGATTTATAAAAAAACCCATAGATAAAAAACCAAAAAGAAAGAACACTTAGCAAAAGACCATAACAAACCCTCTGAAATAATTTATTGTAAAGGACATAACCAAAATACTAAAGAAGAAAGCTTTCAAAATGAAAACACTTGGGTTTTGCATGTGAAAGACTTCAGCTTTGTATAGGAACACTTCTTCTGAATGAAACCTACGTACTAGTCTTGGACAAAGGTATAAACTCAAATTCTTTTTAAGAAAAAGGGGTACCCAATTTTAACCTGAATAGCCCAAATTTGGTCAATAAATTGGTGACTCATAGGGGTAGTATGCCTACTATAATGATTAAATCAATATTCTATATAGTCCATTGGGCATGGAGTTAATGGATTATTGAATATGAATATCAAGGATTATGCCAAAAAAACACAAGGAAACACACCACACAACAACAACAAGACCAAGCAAAGATAAGAAAAAACTCACACATGTGCATAAGCACTTAGGGAACATAGGAAAAAGGGAAATTATGTACAACAAAAACAAGATACTCCACAAAGAATCAAACTTTGTATGTCTTCTAGGCTTGGCCCTATCTTCATCCCATTAACAATCTCTCCTTATTTTAATCTTCCTAGCATGGACTTCTTGTCAAAATACTTCTTTGTTTACTATTGGTGAGTTGTCATGGTCTGCATAGCTTGATCTCTTGTTTCCTCAAGCTCCATCAATTCACATACTTTGAACTCCATGCTATCATTATCTATCAATTATAGCTGATAAGTAAGATATAAGGTTGGTAACTCAAGTTAAATAGGATATCTAGCTTCCTTTCTGTACACAAGTGTATAAGGTGACTTCCCAATTTCTCTATTTGGGGTGATCCTATCAGCCCAAAGGGATATATTCAACTTGGTATGCCATGTCCTTTGATTCTCCTCCATAGTGATCTTTATGATTCTAATCAAATTATTATTTGTGGAATTATCTAGTATATTTCCTTGGGGATAGTAATTGGAAGAGTTGCTAAGATGGATGCCATGTTTTAAATCCATCTCACTTGTCCTTGCTCCTAGAAAGGTTAAAGCATTATCTGAGATAATTATTGATGGACCTCTAAATCTAGTTAATATACCTTCATAGAAGTCTAGGAATAAGTTTTAATTTGTATCCTTAAGACCTATATCTTCTACCCATCTTGTAAAATAATTAGTGGCTATCAACATCCACTTATGACCAATACTAAAAGGAGGATTGATCAGACCTATGAGATCCAAACCCCATTGTATGAAGGGTTTTTCAACCTGGACTGGATGAAGATGCAAGGTAGATATCTTTTGTTTTCCACAAAAAATATCACACTTTCATCATTTCCTTACCCGAGTATGGGTGTCTTTAAACAGGATGGACCAAAAGTAACCAACTCTCATAATCTTTATGGCTATAGTTCTTGGAGCAAAGTGACCAGTAGCTCATTCATCATAAAAGTCATACAATACTTTGTCAATATAATATGAATTAATTCACCTAAAAATCACACCTAAAAATTCTTTTATAAAAATAATTCCATCAATAAGTACATAAGAAATTTATTGAAACCTAAAATACCTTCTTATAGCTCTCTCAGGACCTTGTGGACACTCACCAATTTGAAGGAAATGAATCATGTCTTATGTCCAAATTCTCATGGCTGAAGGTATAGATATTGTAGGGTCATCATGTAGTTCTAAAATCACCTCTCTTTTCTCTTTTAAGTCTAAATCAAGTTTCTCACATAGTCCTTTTCCTGTCACTAACTTGATTGTTTTGATCTCCACATTGTATTCCATCACTTTGGTGATCCAACTTGCCCTTTTCTCATTCAAATCTATGCTCAACAAAAAGTCTTTCACACTAGGATGAGGCATAAAAATGTGAATTTTGTGATTATATAACATATGTCTAAACTTATTTAAACTCCTTATAATTGAAATCACTTGTCTCTCCACATATTTATATCTTGTCTCATAACCTTCTATACCTTGATTGAAAAAGGAAATAGGATGTTCTAAATGATCACCATTAGCTTTTCTCTTTTAAGTCTAAATTAAGATGCTCACATAGTCCTTTACCTATCACTAACTTGGTTATTTTGATCTCCACATCATATTTCATCACTTTGGTGATCCAACCTACCTTGTTGTCATTCAAATCTATACTCAACAAAAAGTATTTCACACCCAGATGAAGCACAAAAATGTGAATTTTTTCATTAGATAACATATGTCTAAACTTTTTTGAACTCGTTATAACTGAAATCACTTCTTTCTTTGGATATGTATATCTTGTCTCATAACATTCTAGACCTTGATTGAAAAAGGCAATAGGTTGTTCTAGATTTTCATCATTAGCTTGAGTAATCATGGTAGAAATTACCTCTTCATTACCAAATTTATATAGGTTTAAGTCCTTGGAGAAGTTAGGACTTGCAAGAGTAGGGTCCTATGCAATGGCTTCTTGATTTATTCAAAAATTTATTTTCTCCTTCCTGTCTAAGTGAATATCTCATCCTTCCTTAGCGTAGATGTCAAGGACTTGACCATGTTAACAAAATTAAGAATGAACCTACTAATGAAATTGATCTTACCAAATAATCTTTGTAGACCCTTCTTATGTTTAGGCAATTTCAATGCCAAGATGATACTTACCCTTTATGGATCAATAGATAGACCTTTCTTAAAAATAATGTGGCCTAATAGTTTGCCTTCATGAATATAAAAGAACACACTTATTTGGGTTTAGAGAGATCCAAAAATCTCTACACATCTCAAAAGTTTACCTTAGGTGTTTTAAATGATCATTGGAGAAGACTGTCACATCATCAATATATACCAATACAACGTCATTGATTATTCCTTGGAAAGCCATATCTATTGCACATTGGAAAGTAGTTCTAACATTTGGAAATAAAAATGGCATATTACTATAGGAATATGTGCCCCATTTTGTGGTGAAGGTTGTTTTCTATTGATTAATTTTTTTCACCAAAATCTAATTGCACTCGAAGTAACCATCTAGGAGAGAAACCCTCTCACTACCTATAACCACTTGCAAAATTTGTTCCATAGAAGGGAAGGGATAATGATCTCTCAAATAGACCGAGTTTATGTCCTTAAAGTTGAAACAAAACCTAGTTTCCCCATTTTTATTTCTAACAAGGACTATGTTTTCTACCCAAGAAGGATGCTTGATAGGAAAGAGGATTCTAGACTCAATCAACTTAGTGAGTTGTTTTTTCATGAGTAGTTCAATCTTGGGATTGATTGGTCTTTGTCTTTGTTCGATGGGTTTGGCATTTTCATCTATCTCTATGGTGTGTTGAGCCAATCTTTGATCAAAAACCTTCAACTCACTATAGTCCCATGTAAAAATATCACAAAATTCTTTGCATAGCTCAATGAAATCATGCTTCTCTTGACTAGTGCATACCTTTCCAAGAGCAAGTAACTTAACTTTGAAGATCTCTACCCTTTCATAGTTCTCTTTCTTGGTTGGCATGCTTACCTTTTCCTTCTTGAGCTGGTCATCCTCATTGAATATGCTTTCAAGAGTCACTAGGCCTTTGGGAAGCTTTTTAGACTTAAAATAAATAATCTACACTCCATAATACTATTGAGGCTTGGAATAATTCTTTATAGAGAACTCATCTTTTTCTTGTAGGAAGAGAGCTATCTACTGGTCACTATAAAAAACCTACCAATTGGTGACATTATATGGTATATAATATCTCACAATCACCTTTATATGAGGTTGATTCTTATCTTATCTTATACCTTTTATAACATCAAACTGAGATACAATTACTGCTAGCCTATCAACATGTTTGTTATCTTCTCTTGAGATAGAAGTGATGTTAAATTCCATGAAATCTTATACAAGGTACCAAACTCTATTCTTATAATACTTGAGCAAGGATTTCTTGGTCAAATTCTACACTCTAACTTGATTGACAACAAGCTCACTATCACCGAACACTTACAATTCTTTGACACCTCTTTTCTTTGCCCACCCTATGCCATGAATGAGGGCCTCATATTTAGATACATTATAAGTACAAGAGAACTAAAATTTTAAAGTTTAAAAATACCTCTCCTTTGAAGGTGAAACTAGCATGGCTCCACCACCTACCCCAGTCTTGCTTCTAGACCCATCAAAGAAAAGTTGCCATAAGCCTTTCATATCATCATTTGAATTCATCAAATTGGGCATGAAAGAATCCTTTGATTTTCACCCTTAAGAAGATGCTTAGCTCTCCTCATCTAAGTACTAGAATGGAATCATCTCTCTTATTGTGGGTGATAATTTTGTTGATATGAATATCTAGATTAAGGGTTATTTCCCCTTAGTGAACCATTTAGGCTCTCTCTAATCTATCAACTATGTACGAAAATGGAGAAAGAAAACACTAATAAAACAAGAAGTGATTCACAAAAATATGATATCCTCTCACTTGACTAAAATAACTACTTAAATTCTAACAAAGTTTATTCACAAAAACTCACAACTCTATGTGCATTGTCACATCAATGTTTCACATGTTAAATTCAGGAAGGTATCTGACATTTAGGAGAGTAATTGACAATTCTAAGAATGAATATAATCTTAAACCACTTCTAAAATGTTTTACAATTATAAAATAATATTAAAAATAACCTGTAACAATAATTTTTATGCACATTGGTAGGCAATTGAGGATAAGAGGTTAGGAAAGCTAATCTTCACTAATAATAACAACACAATTTGGACCAATACACAATAATGTGGCATGTGAGTGGTAATTAAATTGTATTTTATTTAAGATTTACCAGTACAAATTTGAATAGAGTTTCATTATCACAAGTGAAGGCTCCCAAATGAGTATAAAGAATACATATATATATATTTTTTAGAAGGAGGTCATGGCAAGGAAGATCGAAGGTCACTTGGACATGTGTGATATTGAGTATGGAATAGTTACACTGCATTCTATAATATTTTTTCTTTTTGGTTATCCCAATAGGATCAAGATACTCTAAACTATGTTTTGCCATAAATGGGTCCATTGGTTGGAAATTTGTTTGGATGCTTCTTGTTCCTTATTAGCTTGCCAAGCTATGAAACTGTATAAAATATCACTCTATCGACCTACTTATTCCCATTTTCTTGTGCACATATGTTCAGGATCTCACCATGTCACCTTTATCTTTTCCTTCTAGTTCTAATTGATCCTTTTCTTTTATAATTCAGTAGTTATTTTTTATAGTCTAAGATTGACGTTTTATGAGATGTCACTCCTTTATTTGAATCCCAATGACTAATTTCCATAGTCTAAACTTGACATTCTATGGGCCATCACCTTAGGTATTTTCTTTGGACTTTTTTTTTCCTATTTACTTTCAGATAATTTTTCTATGGCCACCTTTCTTTTTTTTTCTTTTGACTTTCATGCCCTTTGGAATTCCTATGGACAAAATATCTGAAAGAAATGGACTTTGGGACCTTTTCAAAAAAATTGAAAGAATTATTTAGAAAATTTAGCTTATAAAATTCTTTCAAACTATTTTCTATGTGTCGTTCATAAAATGAAACTACCCTTTGTCTTTATACAAATGTCCCTTTGGAATAATACATGCGACCCTTTCGACTTCATGAAGATACACTTTGGAAAAGTGCCACATACCCTTTGGAATATTGAAAATGATCTTTTCATCTTTTTTATTTTGGTCTACCTTCTTTTCCCTGAAACACTCCTTCAGAGTTTTCACTTGTGATGGTCTTCCCCTTTGAAAAGAAAATATCCTTTAACACTTTTGCAATGGTCTACTTTCCAATGGACCCTTGAAAATGACCCTTTAAAAATGTTGTGATGATCCTTCAGGAAGATTTAAATGGTCCTTAAGAAATAAATGGTCCTTTAGTCTATTTTTTACCTACCCTTGGTAAAAGATGAATTGCCTTTTGGAATGCTTCACTTGTCCCTTAGCTTCAATTCCTTCAAGTTTTTTGTAAAGGAAAATTTATGTGGACCTTTTGAAAAGTGCCCTTTGAAAAATTTGTAAGTGTTCACTTTTGACTTGAAAGAGTCTTTCTGAAAAGTTGCAAATGATCCTTTGGAAAATATGAAATAGACCTTTTGTGATAAAACATACCCTTTGGAAAAATTTAACATACATTTAGGAAAAATGCAAAGGTCCTTTTTGACTTGAAAGAGTCCTTCAAGAAAGTTACTTTGGATCAAAAGTTTTAAATAATTTGGTAAAGGCTTTAGACAAAAAAAAACCTATAGACAACAAACTCGAAAGAAAGAACACTTAGCAAAAGACCATAACAAACCCTTCGAAAGAATTCATTACAAAAGACTTAGCTAAAAGACTAAATAATAAATCTTTCAAAAGGAAAACCCTTGGGTTTTAAATGTAAAAGAATTCAAACTTATATAGGAGCACTTTTTTTTTGAATGAAACCTATATACTAGTCTTGGACAAAGGTATAAACTCAAACATTTTTTGAAAAAATACAGTGCCCAATCATGGCCCAAAGGGCCAAAATTTGGTTAAAAATAAGCTTGATTTAATATTGATATTTATAAAATAGTTTCCACCTTAAATATTTGTATATTTTCATTGATGTTTGATGTAAACCATCAAATCTCATGAAATGGTTTGTCAATAGGTGTCCATTGCCGAAATCAGTACCTCTGTTTCATCCCTAATCAACTATCACCATTAAAATCTAGAGAATGAATATGATCATGTTTCTATATTAATGATATGTTGTGAGGGTTCATTTTGCCTTGCCACATGGTTTATGGTTTTTCAAAGGGGATATGTTTTTATGATGATGACAACATGGTAGGTACCTTTTGCCACACTAGTAAGTCTATTATGTGGATATTTATTTGCTACATTTGATGTAATCAAACTCTTTTTTTAATAATTTTAATGCATAAGTTAATTTGATGTGTTATTAAGTGAATTTTTAATGCTTCCATTCATATCATCCTATAAAAATATAATCTATATATGAGCTCGCTTTCCATGAAAAAAGTTTGATAATTCATTATAATAGATCGATCTACATAAGGTAGATACAAGGCATGCAATCATTGTGAGGTGATTTAAGTTCCATTAAGTGATGTTGCATGAATCCAATGAACATATTTTGTTTGTCTAAGATTATTATTGGATATTTATACCAATTTTTTGTGTAAAAAAAAAAATTAATACATTTATGTGTGTCTTACACTTCTATGCAATTTTAAATGGTTATGATTTTTTCTTGTAAAAGTAATTTTTTGTGACTATAATGTTTTTGAGGTTAAGATGTGATCAAGATAAGAATTAGTTTCTTGTTAATAGATCTTAGTGAATGGTTAATGTATTATTTTACGATTTATAAAAAAATAATTTATGGGTTTGAAAGTTTATGTTATTTTGATAGCTCAATGCACATAGGCTAGATACTAGAAATCCAATCATTTTGATGTGAGTTAATTGATATATTTATTTGTGCCATAGACTTATGTATAGGTTAATATGGTTAAGATAAATGTTTTGGATCACCATATTCGATTGGTGACATTCATAGTTATTTTTTGAAATAAGGTTTTTTGTGAAAAATACTTATGCATTGTTGTTTGTATCCTCGTGGCGTAAATCATCGATTTACAAAGGTGAGAGCAATAAAACTTCAAAAGATTTTCTTTTGAGGAATTGGTTTGCTAGTTGTTATTAACTAAATATTTTGGTTGAAGTTATGATGATAAGGGATATTGAAATGGGGGTTTAGATGTTTTTTTTCATGTCATGCACTTTTGATAGGTTGAAATGTATAGACCAATATCTGGGTATCTATGTAGTTTTTCACATTGTTATCAAGTTTCAAACATTTTTTAGTTTACCTATAAACAAATTATAAGTTTGAAATATTGCATTGTTTTTATATTTGGATGCTCATAGATAGGAGATTGATATTGCATACATTTCTAGGTGAGTTAGGTTAGAATCAATGTCTTTGCATGACTGTTATGAGAATAATTTATAATTTTTTAATTCATAAAAGTTTGTACACATCTATACATTTTTTGATCTATGTGAGGTGTGTTAAACTTGTGGTTATAATATTTTTAATGATTAGATTTTATTTTATGAAATGATACAATCATATTTTTGTAATAAGGTTTGCATTAGATAACATTTGTGCATGGTTTTTTATATTATCAAGGCACAAATTATCAATTTTAAAATATAGGATCCATAAATTTCAAAATTATTTATAGGTATAATTTGGTTTATTGGTAATTTGTAATGCATTATTTTATTTTATTTAATATGATAGTGGAGATTTAAAATGGGTTTTTGATAGTTTTTATAGTCATATAAAATGTCAAAATTTGTGGCTTGAGTGTGGCCTATAATACCCAACCCATAGGTCTTTCTTGCATGCTCTCAAGACCCTTCTAGACAACTTTTGCTTATTCTGAGTCATCCGGAGCGTTCCAAATGGTCATTCCACTAACAGTGTAGCATAGTCTAGATGTATTACATTATTTTTCTGAGACTCTTATATTTTATAGAATCATCCTTTGGATAATGATGTATCCTCTATTTATGGAGGTTAGTTGTCTTTTTTTAGGTAAACTAGTCTTGTATATAAATTTTTAATCGTTTGTTTTTTAATCAATAAGAAATTTTAATTCATTCCTCCAAAAATATCTTGTATCAGAGCAAGATACAATAGTTTAGTGAAGGAAGAAAAGAGTAGAAGATATCATAGCATGGAAGTCAATGTGGAGAGAAGAGTACAATAATAACTTACATGATGAACATATAGTAGTCAATAAGGAAATTGTTGAATAAAGTGTCATTTGAATAGCTCCTGAACCTATTGTAGTGGGAAAAATACATAAATTTAGCACAAGATGAGTCTCAAGATAAATATCTTAAAACAAAGAAGCAATGAGGTCAAAAATCATGCAAGTGAGCTCTAGAAAAGCCATTGTAGAAACAATAACGACATCAATCATCTCATCATCAGTTACAAAATTCAAAGAGGTGGTGTAAAATTTCTCACACCAACACTCACAACATAGACAAATACTAGTACAATAGTTGAAACAAAGGATCTACTAGCAAACCATGTAGATCAACGTATGATGATATTCAAAACTCAAAAAGACATCCCTGATAGTGGAAGTAGAAGTTACATCTTGCTGCCCAACAAGATGATGAATCTGATGAAATAACAAATGATGAAGACAAGAACATAGTACTAGTCTTCCATACCTTGCAACCCATGATGAGTATTTGGTGTATTGAATTATGTGCCACTAAGCACATGATAGGTGACAAAAAAAAATTCAATTCACTGACAGACCAACCCACTAGAGATTAGGTTAGGATCACTAAAAATAAGGAGTATGTCAGAGCAGGAATAGGTCAAGTTACCATTCCCTTTAGAACATGAAAAAGTACACTTATAAAGGTACTATGTGTTCCTAGTTTGACATCAAATCTCTTATCAATCACTCAACTCTTGAATCATCAAGTGAAGGTGGAATTTCTTGTTGAAAATGACATTAAAAAATACCTGATTTCATAAAAAGGTAAAGTTCTTGAAAAATATTTTATGAAAGATAAGTTGTTTGCTTTAGATGCAATTTCATCTTCTATATTAGTTTTATCTACCTTAATGATAGAATCCACTAGCCTTTGACACTACCATTATGGTCATTTATCAGTTGTATATTTATACTAGCTAAGTTCTAAATAGATAATACGTGGACTTCAAAAGTTGTCCAGTTCCTTACCCATCTCCCTTGGATGCCTTTTCGGTAAAAGACATAGGAATCCACTAAAATATACCTCTTTTCATGCCAAGAAGCATTTGGAAGTTGTTCATATTGATCTAAAGGGCTCATTACTCACTTCATTCTCTAGATACAAGTACTTCCAACTATTCATTGATGATTACACATAGAAGATGTGGGTATTATTCTTGAAAAATAAGAGTGAGGCCATCCATCATTTCTAGGTCTTATATCACCAGGTTGTGAAGGAGACCATTTAACCTCTACTTCACCTTCACTCAGATCGAGGGGAAATTCATGTCAAACAAATTATTGGCATTCTTGAACTAATAAGTAATTAAATAGAATTTGACTACTCCCTACATGACCTAATAGAATGGCATTGTTGAGCAATGCAGTCATACAGTGATGGAAATGGCTTACTCCATGCTATCAATAGCCTAGCTAGAGAAACACTATTAGGAAGAAGCAGTCCAAATAGCTATGTATCTACTTAATAGGGGACCAACAAAAATTTTGAATGATAAAACATTTGAAGAGGTATAGAGTGGTAAAAAGCCAATAATTTCTCATTTAAGAGTATTTGGTGGCACAACATATATGCATGTACTAACTCAAAAGAGGAAGAAACTCAAGTCCAAAACACTCTCATAGATCCTATTGGGCTATAATACAACCTCAAAGGCATATAATCTCAAGTATCTTGAGTTGAGGAAAACCTATGAAATCAGAGATGTGTAATTGGTGAATCATCCTTTGAGATGTACAATAACAAATGAATAACGACCACCTCTCACCGATTACTTCATGAGTTAAATGATGAGGAAACTTCTCAATAGGGAGAAGAGCTTTAAGGGGAGATGTATGTTGATCTTATATAATTAGAACATCCACCAGGTAGTTATTCACATCCACCAAGAAGTTCTTCACAATAATAGTAGAGTTCTCATCCAAAGTGGGTATTAGGCACCAACAAAGACTCCCATACTTCATCTAGAGTTAGAACAAGGACTCAGACAAGACATGAGGTAAATTTTTCACTCATGAATAAAATTTTCAATAGCTCCAAACCTGATAATATTTGTGAAGCTTTAAATCAACCATAATGGAAGAAAGTAATAGATGTTAAGTATGACTTGCTCATGAAGAATCAGACTTGGGAAATGGTTGATCTGACTATAGGAAATAAGCCCATAGGCTTCAAATATGTTTTCAAAACAAAATACAAGGTAGATATATCTATTGATAAACACATAACATGACTTGTAGAAAAAGGATATGCTCAAAAAGAAGGCATTGACTTTGAATAAACCTTTACACCCACTATGAAGATCAAGACCATTAGAGTTGTTTGTGCATTGGCAACACAAAATGGATGGTGACTTTAGTAGATGGATGTTAAAAGTGATTTTATTAATGGTGATGTAAATGAAGAAGTATACATGACCCAATTGAAAGGATTTTTTTATCAAAAGCATCCTAAAAAAGTATGTCATCTCATCAAATCATTTTATGGATTGAAACAAGATCCTAGGGCATGGTACACCAAAATAGATGATCACCTTTTGTAGCATGATTCTACTCATAGCCCCTCAGACTCTAACTTATCAATAAAGAAGGTAGAAATAGATAGTCATTCTTGTTATATATGTTGATGATATTTTAATCACTAGAAGTTCATAAGATCAAGTTGATATTATTAAGAATGACGTCAAAATATCCTTTGACATGACTGATTTGGGGATATTACATTACTATCTTGGCTTAGAGATATGGTAAAAAAATGAATCACATTTTTGTATCCCAGATAAAATAGGCCAAGACACTCATGGAAAAGTATAAAATGTCATATTTTAAGCCACCTTCAACATAGATGGAGAAAGGTTTAAAAATTTATCGATTCCAAGATTTACCTCAAGTAGATGCAACTCTCTATAGATAAATCATTGGGAGTCTCATCTACTTGACCTACACTAGACCAAATAGATGTTTTATTATGATATATCTATCCAAATTTATGTAAGAAATAAAGAAATGTCACTAGGTTGCAGAAAACATATTTTGAGATATGTCTAAGCTACACTTGTATATGGTTTGGAATACAAGAAGAATAGTTAGTTCTTCTTATAGGGATACACCAACTTAGACTATGTCAGATCTATTGATGACAAAAATTCAACATTAGGATACATATTTTATCTCATATTTGTTAGGTTGTGGAGCTAAAAGCTTCACTGATGCAGACATGGAGGAGGTTGCAGGATGAGTTGCAGAGTGTCACAGAAACTGGCGTTGGTCTGGCCAACCGACGTCGGTAGGATAAGATAGGAAGGCAATCGACATCGGTCAGAGATCGGCCGGCGTCGGTGACCCCCAGGCAGACAGGGACCAACATCGGTCGCCTGTGTGGTTCGACTGCGAGCTTATTATGGGCAGTTAGCTAACGAACCAAGTGTTTGCATGATTAGAGCTATTTTTAGACTGAGAGCTATGGATCTAATTATTGTAATTAGATTTCTAATCATTGTTTGGATGAGATCTATATAATAGACTCATGGTTGTATTGGAAAGGTGTTCTAGTTTGAGTTGAGCAAAGTTAGCTCCTTTTGTGTGTGAGGTGAGCAAGGGTGTTCCTTCTAGTTCCACAACAGTACCAAGGTGGGTACTGGTTTTGGAGAGTCAACAAGATTCTTCAGGTGTGTAGGATCTTGGTCACAGGTGCATGGCCTATATAGGAGATCTACATGGTAAGTAAGATCGTTGATCTGTAGGTGTATGTGTGTGTAAGGTTAAGGTTCACAGGTGTGCAGAACCAGGTTGATTTGCAGGTGTGTAAGATCAGATAGGATAGCAACACAACAGGGAGCAGTATCAGGCAGGATCTACTTGGAGTACAGGTGTGTACTCAGATAGAGCAAAGAGGAAGGCAAGGGATTTCCTTCCATAAGTATGGTTTGTTGAATTGTAGGTTGTTGCAGGTTTATGGGAGATCTACTTGAAGTACTTGAGTACTTGTGGAGTGCGTGGAGCACTTGTGGTGTGCGTGGAGCACGGGAGGTGAACACCAACTCTGTATTTGAGTTGTGTGTTGGGACCTGAGAGAGAGAGCTTAGAGGAGAGAATTAATGTTCACTTGAGGTGTGGCAAGCCTCTGAAGAGGTGGTGGAGAAGAAGTGTCATCTTCTTTATTGTATTCTTTTCTGTATAAGTATTAATACAAGTTGTGTATTGTCTATCATATCATGTGTTATTCTGAATTCTAGTTACTTGTGATTCTGGTTAATTTCTGCATATTAAGTTGCTTGGTTTGGTAATCAACTGTATGCTTTCGGTGTTTCACATCCTGACAATATTTGGACTAATCTCATGGATCTATAAAAAACAAACTATCATTTCTCTTTCATCCACTGAAGCAAAGTATCACACTACACATGGAGCTATGTGCGAGGTGGTATGGTTACGTTGCATACTAGTTGATATGGGATATAATGAAAAGAAGCCACCCATCATTCATTATGACAACCAAGGTGTGTGAAAGCTTGTAAAGAATCATTTTTATCATGAAAGAATGAAGCACATAGGTCAAATGTTACTATATTAAATAAAAGGTTTTAAACCACCACATCTAGCTCTATTACTACCTGACATATAAACGAATAGTCATTATACTCACCAAATCCCTTAGAAAGGTTAATTTGGAATTGTTTAGGGGGTACTTTTGTAAAAATAATGTAACAAAGGGGGGGGGGATGATAGCATAGCATAGTCTAGATGTATTACATTATTTTCTTGGGAATCTTCTATTTTCTAGAATCATCTTCTAGATTATGATGTATCCTCTATTTATAGACGTCAGTTGTCATGTTTTAGGGAAACTAGTCTTGTATATAAGATTGTAATCATTTGGTTTTTTAATCAGTAAGAAATTCTAATCCATTCCTCCAACATCCACCTCAACCAGACAACATTTCCCAGGATAATCCTATCCCCCTAGGTCTCACACCTACAAGACATGAATGTGTAACTTGGAATATAGTACTGGACCCTAGGGTTTCATATTTTTGTGCTCCTATCTAATTGGATTTTTAGTTCTAATGATTATTTCATTCTGATTCCTATCCTTCATCTTATTATCCTAGTTTAAATACATTCGGCCCATGGCCAATATATCTCTATAAAATCCCATTCAAAGTACATTTAGAAGGAGGTTAGGAAATATTACAAAGAAAACAATAATACAAGCAAAACCACTGAGGCAAATTTCCCTATTCTTTGCATAAAGCCATCCAATATAGCTACAAGCATATCCAAATAATCACGCCAGCCCCTAACCACCTCAAGCATACCCATTTTAACATTTTTGCATCCACATAACATTATTTCATAAAGAACATCAAATGGGAGAACTACAAATGTCTTGATCCCTCTTCATAATATTGGTATGTAGGTAGCGTGCCCACACAAGGGGTGTGGATTCATGTTTAGTACATCTTACACACACTAACCCCCCATTTATTTATCAAGTTTAATGAAAGCATAATGAAGTCTAGTGTTTGAAGATAAAATCAACTATACAAGGAGTTATATGTACCTTTAGTAAAAAAAATTTATAGGCATGCTCACACAGGGACAGTGAACAAAACCTAGAAAACTCAAGTATCTGTGAGTAGTTTGGAAAATAGCTGTAAAAGAGGACAACAATGACAAAGTCTAGGGTGTCTTAGTTTGGTGCTCCTATCCTTTCACAAAATGAAATCTAGATTCTAATTTATGACATTGTCTCAGTCCTACACAACCAATATCAGACCCTATAATAGCCATTTCAATTCATTTTGAGCTAAGTCTTATATTCTCCATATTTATTTATATTTATAAAAAGTTTTAGAATGCAAATAAATTATATAAATTAGTGGTTAGATTATTTCAATATTATTTACTAATTTATTCAACCCAGACCCTTCCAATATTCCTAAAATTGTTAAATCATTTGGTGAACCCGACTTACTTCATTTGTGCATGAAAACCCTAGAAACCCTAAGAAAAATTCCTTATTAATTTTTCCAATATTTTTTTTATTTTTTACCTGCATAATTAAATAAAAATTCATATTAATTTTTAAAAGTTTCATAGTCATTTAAAAAAAAACATTTTCTTCCAAACCCTAGTTGCATATACTAGGTCCCTTTAAATCAAGAGTTTTTCCAATATTTTTATGATTTTTTATCTACATATTTGATAAAAAACTTCACATTTTCTTTTCAAATTCCATAGTAACTTTAAAAAATCATGGTAGGGCCTAAAACCCTCTCTACATAATATCATGGGAGGGCCCAAAACCCTCTCTACATAATTTTAGATAATGTTAGGTCCTCTTCATTATAATATTTTAATTAGATGACCTTAGATACATGCTATGGGGGTAGTTCCTTATACTCTTCATCGATGTGCTAAGTTTATCCATGAAGGATACCTATACATATGTGCAATAGATAACCAACCATTTAGATATTATCATATTATATAGTCATCTTTGACTGTTTTTGTAGATCAGACACATAATGTCATAGTTTAGTCACCACTTCATCATATTTATCTAGATTAGATACATACATATAAGTTAAGAAAGACTAGCACATCTTGAAATCCTCCACTTATAGTTGTGTCCTCAGTTCTAGATACTCAGCTAGTCATAGCAGCTTCAGCCATTCTATCTACTCCATTAGTCATGATTCCTACACCTATTACAATTATAAAATCATTGATAGTAGTTATATTATTACCATTTGATTCTATAGATACAACTCTTCTGATAGTTATATTTATTCTATTAGTTATCAATACTCTCACAACACCATCATCTTTTACTACTATAGTTGATGAGACTCATATATCACAGTTACCTCTTGTGGTAAATTATGAGTTACCATATGTACATGATGTTGATACATATTCCCAAGATATGTCAGATGATGATACGATACCCACACTTATAGATGAATATTTACGTGGATTGAGATTTACACCGATTGTCTTAAAAGAGTACCAAGATGACTCTAGAGCTCTCATTACACATCCTCCATCACTCTTAGCATGTCACACTACACTCTTAGGATATACTCCACATTTGAAACCATAGAAAGATCCATTGGCACATAAAATTCTCATGGTTACCTCTATGGATATAGAGCCAATCATTTAGATTTAGGTAGGAAGCACACAACATCAACCATCGATTATACTACAAATGCTACTTGATCATGAATTAGGTACACTACCTACAGTATAACATAGATCTATTATCAAGTTATCATGGTAATATGATCTCCCATTTTATCTATTTCATAGGATCATAGGCCTTGATAAAAAATCATGTACAAATTTATAACAAAAATAGGATAAACTATAGGTTCATGGCACTATTCAGGTTACATCACCACTAACACTCGCTGCACCACTTCCATCAAAGCTATCTACTATTAGAGCTAAAAATCCTAGAGGAGACTCAAAATCTTCACCACTATAGTAACCTTTAGTTTACCATCAATAGGATAAAACCATTATGAGTGATAGATATCAGAGTACACAAAGAGCATATATCTTATTGACGCCTGAGGAGATAGACAACATGTAAACAATGTCTATGGAATATGATGATACTTATGATGATGATCTTGAGGCATTTGATGATGGTTGTGATCCCTTCCTCCATCTTCATCCCCAATGGGATCCATCCTTGAACCCTTTTCCCCCTCCAGCTTAGTCTTTTATGTCATTGTGTACATAATGCTTTATTCATGTGCTTGTACATAGTTTCCTTCCATCTTGTACATAGATTTTTAAAATTACTCATATATAGATCCTTTTCAATTAATTGTACATAGTCTTGTCATGATTGAATGTACATATATTTTACCAAAAATAACAAAAATAGTCAAACATGTCAAAAATACCAAAAACATTCAAATAAATCAAAAACACCAAAAACATTACAAATATATGCATTATCCATGCTTTTTATTTATACTACCATGCTAGACTTATATTTAAAATTTATACGCTATTGTTTGTCAATTTATGTACATTACCATTATTCACTTGATCTTCTTTGATTTTTTTTAGTGACTTTTAGATCCTTTATTGTTTCACTCTACCCATTAAAGGGGCATCTTACTTCATACATTTGAGACACACATTGATATATCTACCCACTGGGGGCATCTTCTACATGACTACACAATCTATGTTATGCCATTCCTACACCACACACTCTAGTTATCATGATGATGTACATTATTTACTAGCTTACATATATTATTCTATCGACACTAACTAGTATATAACACTTATGTATTTATTAGCATATACCTAGTCATGTACTACATGTATTGCACACTTTCACTTCTTACTTTGATTAGTTAGATATGACTTTATTTCCAGCATTTACATGCCATCCTTCCTTACTTCCTCTAGCTAGATGTGATTGTATTTCTCACTTCCTATTTTGTCTCTTGTGTGTATCTTAGGGTATTTGCTAATGTCCTTTGCTTGTACTCTTGTATGTGCCCATGGCCTTTGTGCCAACCTTGATTGTTTCAATTGTATGTGTATGTGAGAATTTAAACAAGCCTTATATGATTGATTTTTAGTTTGAGTTACATGTGCCGATGTCCCTTATTTGCTTGGCCCCTTGGTTACTCTTGTATGCTTCTTATTTTTTACCTTGTGTGCTTGTTTGATTGTCTACTTTTCAATTATTTACAAAGCCGTGATCCACATCAAGCATTACCTCGCTTTCTTGGATGCCATGATGGACATCATTCTACATCCCTCCTTAACAACTAATAACTAACTAGACTTATAATTCTAGTTCACTGTGTTGCATATGCTATTATATTGTTATATCTATCTAGGCATACACATTAATCTAATAATCTCTCATATAAATCATGGTATATATTGAGATATATTCTTGATTATCATTACTATATCATAACAAATTTTTATGGCTCTTTATTATGTGGATAGTCATTTTAGGGTCTTTATTATTATCCTCAAAAGAGGAGGCAATAAATAGGAGTATTTTTCATAGAGAGCAGAGCCTCTAAAATGTCAAAAATTAGTCTTTAGAACACTTACAATAGTATCTAGAATTCAAACCAAATAGAATAAATCAGATAGAAAGTGAAAATTATAGAATAATCTTCAAAATTAGCATAGGAAAAGAGTGATATTTTTTTATTATAGCGTTGGATAGTAGGATGTCCTATTTTGGCAATCCTATCCAAATGACAAAAAAACTAGATTTTCTAAAAATTTATAGAAAGGTATGACCATTTGTAGTTTTTAGCTAAAATTCACTTTAGAATAAACAATTTTAGTATAGTTTTTCATAGAGAATCTAGATATAGTGGGCATCATGCATGGCATGATGCCTCTAACTTTTAGTTTTATATTACGTAGTTGGTATAGATTCTAAATCAAAATCCAGGTTATAAACACTAGTGATTGGGGTCAAAGTACGTGACACATTTGATTTCTCTTCTTTATAATTTATGTCAGTACCTAGGAATTCTCAATAATTACATGCTTTATTCCATCTTTAGGCGGTTGGCATCATTCTCAAGTGGCTTCAACATGAGCATATTTCCCAGTTTTAGAGTGGCTTTCATAAAATTCTAATCTCTACCTTTTTTGAGTGGCCAAGAGTGGCTTAGTTTCTAACACACATTTGGCTATCCATGCCACATTTTTAGACTATAAAATATTTATTGGCTTTAGGATCCATCTCATATGACATGCATTTCATACCAGTATCAGTTCATAGCTTCACTTTATGGGGTAATGATGGAGCTAAAGGACTAGGTAGCCTTTGTATTCTTGAGCCACCTACTAAGAGAGATTAGACACAGTCCAAACATTGATTAACAAATGCATGATCACATAGATTGACTTAGTGGGTGGTGATGGAGCCAAAGGGCCAACCTTTGCATTCTTGATCCACTCTCAAGGAATTGAGCACTCAACTCCATTCATGATATTAATTTTGGTACAACATCATTCAGCACATACCCAACATCACTCAACATCACAATAGGTTTTGTATTGGTTTGCATACCCAGTGAAGTATATGTAATCCTTTCTATTCATATCTCTTTTACCTAACCTTTTATAAATTTTTACTTTAGACACAATGTGTCTAGTAAGAACTAATCTACTCATAATTTTTTTTGTAGATTTACACTTTACAACATGATCTCTCTATGCAAAACCAACATCACATAGCTTCATGAGCTTCACGCTTGAAGGTAAGTTCAGGTTAACTTTTTACTTTTACTTTATCTTAATATTTTGCTTTGTTGCATAACTAGAATAAAGGGTGGGGGAGGCGGAGGGGGCTAATGTAGTCATATAAAACATCAAAATTGGTATCTTGACTGTCTTTTGTGACACTCAACCCATAGGTCTTTCTTTCATTCTCTCATGACCCTTTTAGACACCTTTTTACTTATTCCTAGTCATCCCAAGCTTTCCAAATGGTCATTCCACCTCATCCAAGTAGAATTTCCTAGGCCAATCCTATTCCCCCCAGGTCCTGCACCTATAGGATAAGAGTGCATGATTTAGACAATAGCACTAGGCCTAAGGGTGTCCTATTTTGATGCTCTTGTCTAATTACATTTTGTGCTCTAATGGCTATTTCATTTTGGTTCCTATCCTTCATCTTATTGGCTGAGTTTCAATACATTCAACCCATGACCAATAGATCTTTATAAAAGCCTATTCAAAGTTAATTTAGAAGGAGGTTGGCAAATATTACAAAATATTAAATAATACAAGTAAAACCACTGCGGTAGATTTCCCTATTCTCTGCATACAATGATCCAATATAGCTACAAGCATATCCCAATCATCACACTAGTCCCTAGCCACCTCAAGAACACCCATTTTATCATTTTTACATCTTCATAACACTATTACACAAATCACATAAAATGGGAGAACTACATATGTCTTGATCCCTCTTTGGAGTATTGATATGTAGGCAATGTCCCCACACAAGGGGTGTGGATTCATGTTTAGTACATTTTCCACACATTAACCCCTATTTATTTCTCAATTTTTATCAAATGAAAGTGAATTATAGGCTTTTAAGTTAAAAACAACTCTACAAGGAGTTTTTTAGACCTTCTATAGTCAAATTTTCATAGGTAGGATCACACAGGGACAATGAATAAAACATAGAAAACATAGGTCTTTGCAAGTAATTTAGAGAATAGTGGAAAAGAGGACAACAACACCAAACTCTAGGATGTCCTATTTTGGTGCTCCTATCCTTTCATAAAATGAAAGCTAGATACTGATTTGTGATATTATCTTAGTCCTGCACAGCCAATATCAAATCCTATAATAAAAATTTCAATTCATTTTATGCTAAGTCTTATTTTTTCCATATTTATTGTTATTTATAGAAAGGTTAAAAATATAAATAAATTATAAAAATTAATGGTTAAATTATTGAAATATTATTTACTAATTTAGTCAACATAGACCCTTAACTAAATTAGGAATAAGACTCCAATATTCATGAAACTGTTAAATCATTTTCCTAAACAATAGTTGTGTAATTTTGATTGGTAACAATATTTTATTTTCTATGAGAAATAAGATTAAAAATGGGTTTTAGATTATTATTTAGATTTTTTTGGTGTAATTTTGATAGGTCAAGATGTATAGAGTAGATTTTGGATATTTAGGTAGTTTTGAATTTCATTGTGGGTTTGAATTATCACATGGTTTTGATGGTCCAACATGCATATTATTATTATTATTATTATTATTATTATTATTATTATTATTATTATTATTATTATGGTTTTTTGTTTACATAGTGGCAATTCTTATTATGACCTGGAAATGAAGATCTAAAAAAATTGATTAAAATTTATATATTTTTTTAAAGTATTGATAAATTCAAGTATGATAAATCCTAATAAATTTATCACATCATTTATCCAACTTGAAATCTAGGCACATGCACCTATTTGGTAGCCAGTAATTGTCATGTCTTCATGGCATTATTTTATAAGGTTAAACCTATCTACTACATCCCAAGATAGATGGTATACTAATTTTTTATAGATAATAATAAGGGGAAATGGGCTCTTAATATGTGGTAAAAAATAATATGGCTAGCTGATCAAATTGAGAAAGACAAACAAAGCCTCCAAGAGATCGAAAAGAGATGGTAAAAAATTAAAAAAATCTAAGCAGCCACAAAGACATCAATCTTGTTACAAGATAGAAGACCAAAGGACTAAAAACTAGAAGATTCACATCCCATATTAATACAAGAGTGTAATGGGAAGTACTAACATGAAGCTAAACCTGAGAAGTAGGAAAATATCATCACTAGAACTCTTGATCAGTATTATCTAGAACATATTCCAAGCACTAAACCAAGATCACCACTCATAAAATTTTGGAAAAGGGAGAACCCAAGAGAAAATAAATCACTTCGTCAAGCCTATTAAACATACACAATCCAAGAAGTTGAAATAGGGAGTAAAATTTGAGACTACAATAAATACTCAGAAAGCTATACCACTAATTCCCTCAATGAGAACTTCAAAAAGGTTGAATTTTTAAGTGGGTCTAGTATTTAATAACTAATTATCAAAAAATTTCCTAGGGAGGCAAGCCTTGATAGTGACAATATTCATTAGTAGGAAAGTGAAGAGCTTGATATTTATCCAACTAGTACATTTAAAAGTTAGTCTCATGATAGTTATGGGAGAAAGAAATGTCCTAAAAAATGGAAGGACATGAAGGATATCTTGAATGATTGAACTAATTTATCGTTGATAATATATTCTTAATTTAATATAGTTGATAATAAAGAGAGAATCACCTTCCAAAAATGTCCTTGAAATTTAAATCAATAATAGTTCTCAAACTTCTGAGAAGAGATATAGCTTTAATTGAATTATTTTAATATCATGGAATGTTGACGTTAAAATAGGGATGTAGTTGCCCTAGATTATGTTTGAAGATTAATCTTCCTCTAAAAATACCTATGTTACCTTCGATGCCCTGTCAAAATTTATCTTGACATAATTTTTTATCAGGGGTTTCCAATAACCTTATGTTAATTTGAGGAGGGAAGATGAAATTTTTGTTTCAGTAAAGTCAATTTGAAGAGAATATGACAATACTCTCTAGTGATTTTATTTTTAGGAGGTACATTTTAGCCTTAAAAATCTCTTGAATGAGTGCCTCTATTTTAAGATTGAGGAATTATTCATAGAGAGATAAGTTCATAAAGAATCCATTATTTATTTATTTTGAGAAGCTCTAGATGATCAGAGGTGGGGCCATAGCCCAAATATTTATAACTTGATTGACTCCTATCCAATTAATGAAATGTTCTTGAATTGAACCAATTATTATCCAAACTTTATTCATTTTATTAAGGAATCAAGACCAAATGCTCTAGTAAAAATATCAGTGAAGGAGGACATGTTTCGGCATTTTATAATAATCATTATAGAAGATGCACTAGGAGGTCCCTTGAAAACCAATCCTTTGGAGTCTATGCTAGATAAGATATTTCTTCTTCATGATAAACCACATTTTATATTATATTTAAGAAGTCCCTGAGGGATACATAATTTTCCATATGCTATAAAAGTGTGTTAATATGATAGATAAACTTAATGTAGCCTTGTTTCAATAAAATTTTGATAGAAAAAACACTAGTTTATTTGAACCTATCAATCTCCATTGAACTAATAATATGGTGAGGTCTCAGGAATAAGTTATAATAAATTAGAAGATAAGAGGTATCGTTGGCTATAGAAAGAGTTATATTTTTCCATAATTTTTTAGGGCACCAAACACTTTGTGTTTTGAACCAATAATTAGAAACAAGTGGTCCCCATAAGTTTGAAAAGTAGTCTTCTAAACTTAGAAAGGAATTATTATTATAGAGATGACCCAAACAAGACCAGACATCCTTTTAGAACTTGATAGATATACCATTTTCAATATTTAGTAGAGGGAGTTTGAAATAATATCCATTCATTTCCCAATAAACTTACATATGTGAGTCCTATAAATGCAATGAGTTATAGTAAAAATATGGTTCAAATCATCTACTTTATCAAGATAAGTTTTTTGGAGAAATATTCACCAAGTTATTTCTTTGTCCTGATAGATTATGCAAGGAAGTTTTCTATCCCATAAATTCATTTATTTATTCTAAT
Organism: Torreya grandis; assembly: GCA_037957365.1. Classification (NCBI taxonomy): domain Eukaryota; kingdom Viridiplantae; phylum Streptophyta; class Pinopsida; order Cupressales; family Taxaceae; genus Torreya; species Torreya grandis. The sequence continues at coordinate 630,835 of JARHVA010006976.1, read as the reverse complement.
TCCATCCCCAATTTTTTGATTTAGGATAGAAAACCTATTCCCATTTCATTAGAAGAATTCTTATAATTATAATGACCATTCCATAGAAAGGTTTACTTAATGCTAGTTAGTATGGATTTGACACTAACTAGAGCTTCTGAGACTAAAATCACATAGACTATAATTAGCTGTAGAACATATTTAAATAATTGATTTTTCCTAACTAAGAGAGACATTTTCCTTTCTAGGAAGCCATTTTATTAAATAAATTTTATTTCATGTTGTTCCAAAAGTATTTTTTCAATTGCCCATAACAGAGGGGGATCCCCAAGTATTTCTTAGGAAGAGAACCTTAAAAAAATCCAATAATTTTCTATATCATATTTTGTCTATAGGGAGAAGTTTGGAGGAATAAAATTTTATATTTGAAAATTTTATTATTCTGACTTGAAACACATTAATATCAATATAATATTTTTTCCAACATTCTAGCTTCCCAAATACAACCTGATTTTCCTAGAATTGTATCATCTTGCTAGTTTTAAATTGTTAGTTATGTTGAAGCTACTAATGAGATTTTATAATTTTTCCTTTGAAAATGATCTACCTAGTACATATAACATAAAAATGAAGAGGCAAAGAGAGATAGGATCAAATTTATGGAGACATCTTAAATCATTAAAAAATCCAGCTAGGACATTCCTTAAAATAACAAAATTCATAGGACTAGAGATTTAACAACTGATCCAATCACACCAGTCCTCTAAAAAACATAAAATTTTAAGTATTTTGAAAAAAAGCTTGAATTAATGCTATCATGTGATTTATTGATATAAGGTTTGATGATCATTGTCTATTCCTTCTTCAATTTAGTTAAGTGAACTAGCTCATGAAAAATAAAATCACATTCTAAGATTTGTCCATTTTAGGAAAAAAGCCCTATTTTATGAAATAAGAAGAGGAATGAGAATTTGGAGATGATTATATATGTTTTTCAAGATAATATTGTAGATGGAGTTGCATATGGCTATAGGTATGAAGCTATGTTGAGACTCCATGCTAGTTTTCTTTTGGATCAAACCTAAAAAGGTGAAATTAAAATCCTTTGGAATTTTCATCGTGGATATAAATTCATTGGCATCATTGAGAATATCCTTTTTCACAATTTCCCAAATGTTTTTAAAAGTTCCCCTGTGGAATCCATAATGGCATGGGACTTTATAATTATTCATGCTCCAAAGTGTAGTTTGGATTTATTTCTTTGTGAAAGGCCTCAATAAATCCACATTCTAATTATCATTGATAACTCATGGAATAACATTCAAAAATTCCTATTTCTCCAAAGAAAAATTTGGTGAGGATTCTTTAGGTAAGTTTTTTCTTAAAGGCTCCCTCTTTTTTAATCACATCCAAATCTTTATTATAAGGACAACTAGTAGTTTTATGTTTTGAGATCCTATTATAATTACAAGTGGCCAAGGTAGATTGATGAAATATTATTTTTTTAAGGTCTACTTCCCTAATATATTGCTATCAATATTTTTATTTCCAGAAAATCTCATCTTTTACTAAACTGAGTTGAGATTTACACTTGGCTATTTTTCCATGAGAATTGAGGTTTTGTAATGACCAACCCTCTACACTTGGTATTGAAATCTCCTAATATCAAACCCAATGATGAATTTTCCCTAAATTATGTTTCCAAATACTTATTTTTTCAATTTATGAAGGTTTTTTCTAACATTTTTTGATGTATTAAATTTATAATAAATATCTTGTTGTTGCCTTTAGGGGTTAGTTACTTCCACTTGTCTTTCATAAGGTACATTGTATTTGGATCCTTTAGTCACATCATTTCAGATCTAAAGTGTGTGCTAGAAGGATATTTATATCTTTTGATAATGAAAAAAATAGGCAAATGGTCAGACCTTGAGATATTTAGAATATCTGAGCAAAGGATCAATTTTGATGTAGCCAATGATTACAAATTAGAAACATATCAATTTGGTTAGTAATGTTACCAAATCAATCTCTATTGTTATTCCAAGTAAAGGATATAGATTTGGGCTCAATGTCCCGACTATTTTTCTAGCCAAAAATTTAGTGAATTCTTATTGGGATTGATTATTTCTATGAATCCCACCTATATTCTCATTATCTCTCAAGATACAATTGAAGTAACCAACTAAATAATTTGTTAATATTTAAAATAGTTCAAAACCATGGATATTTCCTTCCACGTCATTTGTTTAGAAGCTTGGTTTGATGGAGCATATAAATTAAGGATGAAAAAAAACTTATTCTCCTTAGGGCCTAAGATTTTAAGGCATAGCCAATTTTTCCTAGAGTCCACAATTAAGCAAGTAACTAAATATTTGTTGAAGAGGACATAAAGTTTTATTGATTGACCCTCAAATCCAATAGAAAATGAAGCATATAGCTTGAATAAATTGGAACACTTTTCTAGACACACAACTTTGGGATTCTTAGTTTCTTGCATAAAAAATTAATCTGGGATTTAGATTTGAATTTTTCTTTTGAGAAACCTCCATTTTTCATGGGATCCCATCCTCCTAACATTCCAATATAATATATTCATTTCTCTTTGTAAGGGATTTCCCCCCTTCCTTGTTTTAGGATTTTCTCTCCAAGTTAGAATTATAGCTTGTAAAAATGACCTTATAAACTTATTGCTTCAAATCCTTGAGAGATAAAGTTGAACCATTTCCTCTTTATTTTACCAAATTTGGAGTTTTTCTAGTGAGGTGACAGTTGGAGTTGATTCCTTTGAATAATTTTAGGAGTTTTAATGTTTTATCTTGCTCATATTTTTGTTTCCCCCACAAAGGCATCAAGAATGCAATTAGAGTCATAAACTGAACGAGAGAGCTCAATAGGTTTACCAAAGAAATTGGAGTAAGGATCAAAATAAGGATGAGGGAAAGGGAGTGGAGTGTAATTGATGACAAAATATAGAGGAGAATGGTTGGAATCCAAGACTAGGTTTACATCATACATCAGGGAAATAGGAATATCTAGATTAAGCTTAGGCTCCAAAAGATCAACGTCAGTGAGAACCATAATGCATTAAGGGGAATGCATCTAGGATTTATGGACCCATTTAATACATCGATTCTAGGTGATTGATTGGGTATGTAGAGGAGGGAAATAGAAGGATTGTGGGGCATAATCAAGAGTGTGAAATTTGACCATAAATGACCTTGGGCATGGAAACCATTTCACCTAATGGGTAGCTTCTTGTAATCAAATTTTTGGACCTAGGTATGATCACCAATCATTAGTTGAATGTATTTGATTAGAAGAGTGTTCAAGTTAAGACTGAGGAATAAGCTAGTGCAGGCTCCTCCAAATCTATTTGATATTATAAAAGCAATGTGAAACAAGGGTCCATTTTCAAATCCTATATGATTTAGGGTATAACATTCCATAATTATGAGGTGGAATAAAAATTATGATCCAAATTGGAGTGCTTCAAAGATTGAATTTTGAAACATCAAGACCATTTTTTCAACTAAAAATAGAAAGAAGAACATTTTTTTTTCAAGAACTAAGGGTCTCCCAAAAATATTTTTTCTCTATCTTATTTATTAGAGAATGTGGAGCAAATAAAATCTTTGGGGAGGTAGGAGAAATAAAATTGGAGATCCACTTTCCAGGTTATGCAAGCCCAATTAATTAGTTCCTTAGGGGAGAACTAGATTCCATTGAGTTTCCTAACAAAATACCTTGATTCCAGCAATAATCCTTTCTTGTCAAAGATTTTTGGATCTAAGATAAGGTTAGGTGTAATCAAAATTCACCTTAAAACCAATACCTACTTTTATACTCTCATCTAAATAATCGACTAGTTTATCTGCTTGAATTTGATGGGGTTTGGAAAATCTTATGAGATTCTAGATAAGAATGAGAGGATAGAATCACTTTTTCCATGGATTCAATTTGAATTATCTTGGTCTGATCTTGGATCAATTCTTCCATCAAATTTTAGATCATCACCCAAATACCTTTGATCTCACAGAGCCGATACATCAAGCTAACTAAGGAAATATAGTTATGTTATAATAACACTTTCTTCATCACTGAGACTACCTTCTCCATAGCTGATACCTTCTTATCCATCCCATAGGGACTATACATGGAAAATGATAAGACTCAGAGTCATGACATGCTAGCCTTTTAGGTGTGCACTTTCAACCAAATAGATCAAATCCTCCATAATTGCAAGAACCAAACAAATCAAATTAACCTTAAGAATAGTCACTAAAGTGTGTTTCAATTTTAAATATGATAATGGGTCTAAAGTCAGGACATCTTAGTTATTGATTCAAGTAATTTCGAAAAGCTCTAAAATTGTCCACTGCCAAGAACAAAAACTCCTTTGATCTCAACACCTCTTCCAATGCCTTCAAATTCACACCGACTGACCAAAATCTCAACAGTGTTTTTCGACTCTATCTTGATGTCCTCCTACTCACAAAGCTCGCAATCCACCATAACTCATCAATACAATTCTTTACAACACCTGACGACGCAGATTCCAGATCTACGAAGAAAATATAATGAAAATACTTAAAATTACCCATATTTTCAAAAAATTAGTGCTTGAAATTGAAAGGTTGCATCAAGCAAGCGACTCCACCACAATTTCTGACAAAAAAAATACTTCCCAACATTTGACACAGAGGTAACTTCTGTAATATGGTTTTCAATTTCCAAAGTGGGACGATTAAAGCTGAATTCGTATTTTGGTGTGTGAGGAGCAACCAAATGCTCCTTCACAGAGAAGATGGATCATCAACACATTGTTTTTAATGTTATCATTTACTCCCGCTTAACACTTCTGTGCGATTCAAACATAACACTATTAATAAAGCTAAAGAAAATCAAACCAATCAAGTGTGCCAAGCTTGAAAAGAGAACTAATAAGTCCCTTTGATCACTGATATGAGTAACTATATCGTGCTTCAAAACATTTATGATAGGCACAATGTGGAACCGCTTCCTGAGAAACTGGCAGTACCCGAATTACTAAAAACACAGGCCTAAGTCGCGTCCATCGCGTTTTTGAGCCTGAGAAGGCCTACCCACCTGGGCTCGATGCATGCCGTTCACCCTATCCTCCCCGCTTCCTCTAAATATCTAAACATGCGATCCGACCCTCAGTCTCTTATTTATCCATCTCTCTGATCTATCCCTCTCTCAAGACCAGAGAGAAGGATGCAAAGCTACAAAGAAAACCTAATAAGCAGCACCATGACTCTATTCTCCTGAATCTGTTAATGTATCCAAATCCAAATCGAAAGAGTGTCTAAATTCGAATGGAAGTGGAAATTTGGAGAGCCGGGAGGAGTTTCCAGCTGCGAAAACATAAAATCCCCTTTTTAATAAGGCTGATAATGTGACTAGGCTTACAGTGTTTGAGTAACATATCCAGCCGATGGCCGTCTACTGTGATTCCCACTGCTCTCTTTTGACTCTACCGAATATCCAGACAAAACTTCTCCCATTTCACTCTGTCGAAATATCCAGACTATGTCTAAGCACCATGAAAAGTTTAATAAGGAAAGTTTCAATAATTCCATCCTGCGTTTGGGTTACAGTTTGCATTGCTCAGATACTCTGGTGGTTGTTTCACTGTTAGGTTAATTTTTGTTTGTAAACCAATCCATTATTTCGTCATAGTTAGGATTCAAATTAAAGAAAAATGCTATTATATTCTGCTCCTTCTTTATAAACTTGCATGTTTAGATTAATTGACGAGCACCCTTTCGAAGTGAGAGGAAGTGGGCACACTCCATTTAGTTTACATAAGTGTGATTCCTATCTTAAGATATCACAAAATTTATTTGTTTGAAATGTTTAATAAATTTAATGGAAATTAAATTTTACAAATTATTTGTTTCTCATCTTTAACTTAAATTTTTAGTCTAAATGTTTTATAATTATTAAATATTTTTACCATTTAAGATGTTCTAACAATTTTAGACATAGCTTGTTCATATATTCTCTAAATGACAGTAGACCCTCTTGCAATAAGACATTTTAAAAATGTTTAACGAAGAGTTCATGCTTTAGAATTTAAATTGTTAAATGAATTTATACTAAAAATATTTGATTGAATTTGTTGAATATGAAAGATGGATTTGATTTTAAATGAAATTTTAATTATAATTTATTTTTATATTAAATTTTAAATAATTATTTTGTATAATTAAAATATTGTTTTAAATATAATTGAATATTAAATTAAATATTTTATTTAACATATTTTTATATTTAATATAAAATATTTTATATTATTATATTTTATTTATGAGAATGTTATAAATATATATATATATATATATATATATATATATATATATATAACATTTTAAAGATATTATTAAAAAACATTCCATTTACTTCATAACAATTTGATGAAATACTTATATTACAACAAACTTACAAAATTATATCACTATCCAATATTTGATAAGTTACTAATTTTTTCTTTTCCTGTCATTGTCTTGATGCCTTTTATAACATTACTCTAAGTCACTGATAAATTACTTTTTTAACACTTAAAAAATAAAAAAATAAACAGTTTGATGTTGTGTACAATTGTTATTTCGTGCCAGTCTGTGGAATGTTTTCGCAACCTTGTGCACTTGTTTTGTTGCCCCTTGAAACCTTGTTGGCGTCCAAAGATAAATAATTTTTTTACAGAATCTAACCATGTTCCATACTATTTTTTTCGTTATAAGGGACAGCGGCCTACTAGGTAAACCCTGGTTATTGTTTGACGCTGTGTAGTGAATTGTAATGGGGCTCTTATATCAGCTTTGGGATGATGTGGTTGTAGGGCCTCTACCAGTGAGGGGCCTTAGGCAAACTCAGAAAAAATACTTCTGTCAACTCTGGATCTCAGATTCTAGGTAAACTAAACACCATCAAGTTAAATATGACGAATTGTAGCCTAACAAAGACTGACTTCATTTGTTTTTTCATTACAGAGAGTGGAGTGGATGACACGGTACGCATGTCAATAAGCATCACCATTGCGAACTAATACAATCGATCTCTGTCAGTTGACCGAAACTCACTCCCCTCCTCTCCCGCATCCTCTTCTTCACCTTCTTCCCCTTCCTGTTGTAGGTGTTATTCTTAGTAATAATTCAAAGGCGTATTATTTTTATTGTTTTTGTGTACTTAAAATGGTGAATTTGTACACAGCCGCGCCTTAAAAAAACCAGAATGTGTGGAGGACTGTATTTAATTCGGCAGGTAACAGGGCCACTGGCTCTTTTGGATCACAAAAATTTGACAACGTGCATCCCAATAGCTCCACTGTTTATGACTGGTTTATGCTCTCTTCATGCCCATGACTTTTGCTTTTTGATATTATTAACATCAACATGTATTAGTGTTTATTTGATGTTGATAACGATTTTCATCTTGCAGGGTTTACAGCGACCACACGATCAAAATGGCCTAGATCGACTTGGATGTGAATAAATAAAATACATGTGTTTTCATATTAACTATTCATATCTCTAAGTCTATACTAGTTATCTGACTATATGACGTTTTCACAAAAACTCTATTTAATTATTTCATTAGTTTTTTATTTGTATATTATTACACTTTGCTAATCAAAATTATAATTTGATATATAACTTACATTATAATTTATAATGCAATTGATGTACTAAAAGGAAGGAATAGTTCTTACACGCTCTTATTTTTATACTAAAAAAATTTAATTTAATTTTCTAAATATATAAGATTTATTTTTAATTTTAAATAATTATTTTATACATATAATATTTTATAAATTTTGAATTTAATATTTTATTATATATTTTTATATCAATTAAAATGAATAGTTTATTTATCTAATATTTAATCAAATATTTTAAATATTTAATTGATTTTTTTTTGAGATTTTAGAAGAATAAACATTTTAATTCTACTTCAACATTTTTATCAACATTTATATTGGATGCCTATTATCAATTTATATTTTAGTATGTAATTTGATGATAACACATTCTTAACATCATTAGTATTAATTAAAATTTATTTATTTAATTTAATTTAAATAATCGATACCAAAAATATTTAATTGGATTTGATCAATACAAAATATTTATTTTATTTCCAAAGAAGTTCTTGTTATTTATTATATTATTTTTTATTTTAAATAATTCTTTTTCAAAACTTTTAATTTTATTTTTAAAAATTTTCATTTAATATTATATTAAATATTATTTTCTATCAATAAAAATGAATAGCTTATTCAACTAAATATTTATTTAATTTTATATATTTTAATTATTATATATTTTAAGTATTAATATTTTTTTATAAATATTTTGAATTACAATTAACTTGTGATGAAAATACTATTTATCATAAGAAATAATATAATTTTAATATTTAGCTATGAAGCCTACACACAAATGTAATACCAAGAAGAAACAATCTTACTCACAAAGAAGATCAAATACTAAAGAATAAACTACATTCTCTCATATGTCAAATGCAACACGTGGAATGTAAATCATGAAATGGTGAGTACCAAAATAAGCTTACAAATTTGAAATTTATAGAAAATCCCTCCAACATAGAATTCAAAATATTGCAATAGGTTTTGTGATCACGTGAGGTGAGAAAAATATTAAAAATAACTAAACAAACTTATCTTGACTAAGTGTGAATGAAACTTTAGATTGGTACTAGTTAGGGAGACAACCATGTTCACATTAATAGTAGAAATAGATAATAAAATAACCTAATTCAGATCAACACTCACCATCCCTTCACCTTAAGAGAAACATAGGAGGAATTTAAAAGCAAAATATAAAAAATAAATTAGATCCTAATTACAAGGAATGATGAGGTACCCATGTACCAAATGATCACCTCAAGCACAATAGAGAAAGAGAAAACTTGTAGAAAGAAAACTTCTCACTATAAAAGGATGAGGGGAGAAGGTTATGAGACTCTCCTTGAAGTATATTGAAGCTGAGTATCCCTATAGATGCCAATCCATATTAACATAAGAAAGGATGTCTAGCTGCTACAACTACCAAGTGATGTAGGAAATGGTAATGAATATGTAGATATCTCAAAGTAAACAATAAACACCAAAGCATTGGGTAGCAAACTGAATGCGAGGAAGCATTTCCTAAACACCCTCAATTTGAAACTAACATAATGTAGCAATGCATGTCTTTGGTGATAAAGATGAGGGAAGAGGTGACAAGTAGACATAAAGATTGTGTCACTAAGAAAAGGTCACCAAGCTTTGAAGGACTTCAAGAAGCAATGGTTCCATAATGTGTCTAGAAAATGTTTCACAAACATAATCAGAAAACTATATGAATGTCAAGGACATGAGTGCAAGAACTGTACGATTGGATGCAACCACTGTATGAACATTATCTTACAAATACCATAACATATGATAATATATTAGAGACTATAAGAGACTTTTAGAAACTAATACATATGTCAAACATATAATCGATGAGTACATGTTGAAAATAGTAAAAAAAGTTTACGATGATAGAACACACACATAAACACATGCTATGACACTATCTCAGTGCACCTAAAAGATGTGTAATAGTCCTCATGTGGGTTATTATAAACAATGTGCCTCATAAAATACCCATGTACAATGAAAGAATTTTTTTTTTTGCTATGATAAAAATTATGAAAAAAGTCAAAGTATTAATAAAGGGGCCTTGTCGAGACATGAAATCTAAAGGAAAAAGTGTTGAATGAAGGATGATTCAGAAAAATGTGAGCATCCTAGATGAAGTCAACTATACCATCTAGGCATGTGGACTAAACAGTTTAAACACATGTGAAAAAATCAATGTTTTTCTTTGAGATGGTCTTACCCCTATCAGACTAGGTCCCATTCATAGGTTTTTATTAAATGGGATGACAAATCATAAGGTGTTAGAGTACTTTCCACCACAAGATAGTAAGACCATTGCCAACTGATGAATAGCCATGTGATAGCCTAACAATGTTGAGTAGAATTTTAGACTTGATTGTTTGTGTTAACCCACTGGGTGACTAAACGAGATGGCCACATATGCAATTTTATTTTAGTGTGAGATAATATTATTTTAAAAAATTCAAAATTTGGTCATTAATTTGCATTTAAATAAATTTTTTTTTAATTTTAATTGAAAAACTTAATTAAAAACTGAAAGATATTCAAATTTAAGTAGTTAATTGTGCATGTGTTCGATTTTTTTTTTTTGGTTTGGTGACAAAATTGATTATAAACATAAAATTTGTACAAATGTGACCATGTGTTATTTGTTTTGTATGATAAAATTAAAAAATAAAAATAAAGTTAATTGTGGGCTTGACCAAATGTTGTTTGAAATCAGGTTGCAAACTTTTGATGATTTTTTTGTGTTGAGGAAAAAGAAAAAAAATCCAATTTTAACCAACTTGGTTCAATTACTCATAAATGTGTTTTTTTTTTAAATTATATTTTTTTAGTGAAGACTATTGATGTAAATTAGTTTTCATCTCTCTTTAGGTATTATGACAAGGCAAGATATTTTATAGTTAGCATTATAATTCTATCAAGAGTAATTTATGCTCATGCCCATGCCCATGCCTCATTTGTTAGGTTTTAATTACAATTTAGATATTTTTTACTTTTTTAATATGATAAATTTATTACAAATTCAATCAAAGATTTGATGCTTTTATAGTTTATACGATTAATGAAGTTTTTCTTAAAAAAATTGTGAATGAGTTTTTAATTCTCAACGTTTCAGACCATCATCCATGATTCTTCATCAAGAAAAATTATGATAAGCGAAGAAGCAAACCCAGACAATTTGAAGAAAATGAAATGACTATTGCAAATGAAGTTTATAAAAATGATATATATCCATTATAAAAAGTTTTTAAAAATAAATAAAGAAACAAAAATAAATAAATGAAACAAAATTAAAGTTTAACTAAAAAATAATAAAAATAAAAATGCCAAAAATAAAAAGTAAATAAAAAGAATAAAATAAAAATTTAACTCAAACAAACCATGTTGTTGTTGTTGTTGTTGTTGTTGTTGTTGTTGTTGTTGTTGTTGTTGTTGTTGTTGTTATTATTATTATTATTATTATTATTATTATTATTATTATTATTATTACATAATATATAATAATAATATTTTTATAAAATAATAAGAATGAAGTAACCAAAGAAAATAATCTACACCCCACAAATTGGAAAGGAAACGAGCAAACCAGTAAATGTCAATTAGTGAGGCTTAAAGAAGAAATTTAATTCATGAAAACCAATGGCTTCAAAGCAAGACTAATTCCTAGCCCTTCATCTCTATTTACATTTTTAAGGTGTTTCAATATTTCAATCTCCTGCCTTATCTTACGCTTGTAAAAGTGGTCTTCTGTAATAATGACTCTAGTTTGATCTATGTAGACAACATGCTATGTCTTAGAAGAGTGTTCGATAAGCGCCAATTTTTATTTCCTTTCAAGTCGAATACATACCAAATGTTATTTAATTCTAGTTTGAACAAATCTTTCAGTTTTCTCTTATGTTAAGAATACCACACAAATAATCTACAATGTAGACACCAATATGAAGGTTTGGGTCCATACAATCTTTTACCTACCCTAATGTCCTATGTAATTTATTAACAAGAAGGAAAGTGGAGTTAATGGTTTTGCATTTGAGAATTTTAGCCAATTTATTGGAAATGCCTTCTACATATGACAAATAAGAATAAGTTGATCTATTAAGTGATCATTATAATTAGAACTTATATTGATAATTTATTTCACTTGCTTGATATCCCTAATTATCTATTTTCTTGAGTACTCATTCCACTTAAAAACCCTTTTTTGGTCTATACTTTCATGACCAATGTTGTCATTATCACAAATTTTAAACACCCTAGTAAATAAAGTATTTAGAACATTTACTTTCTGAACAGGATGATGATGGGATGAGGCATGAAGGTATAGGTCTGTGTGTGTGAATTTTATGTATACCTTTATAACTAAGGTGCCATCCCCTTTTCTAGAAATGAGGACATCTAAGAATGTATGCTTACCCTCATTTTCAATTTCTCTTGTGAATTTTATACTAGGTACCAAACTATTAAGATGTTTGAAATTCTTCTAGACTATTTAAACCATGTTGCCAACAAATATTAGTGTCATCCACATATTTTTTCCACCACTTTGGTTTTAATGGAAATGAGTGAAGGGCCCTGTTTTCAAAAAAAATCATGAAAAGATTATCAACCATAGGGGACTTAGGGGAACCCATTTCCATACCTTCACAATGTTCATAGATAACATCTTTAAAAGTGAAAAAATTTAAATAAGACATAAAGAGACAAGGTTAGTAGTTTCAATGTTGGTAAAATTACAAACTACTTCAATGGCATCTCTAATGGGTACCTTAGTGTAGAGTGAAACAACATCAAAGATTACTAACAAATGAATATTTTCTATCTTCTTATTTTTAATAGAAGCAACAAAATCCTTTGAGTTATCGATAAAATATGATGTCTTACCTATAAAGGATTTCAATCTATTAATTAAGAAGGTAGCTAGAGTAAAGGTAGGGGAGTTGGTAGTATCGATAATAGGCCTCAACAGGATGCCTACTTTATGGATTTTTGGAGCACCTTATATCCTAGGGGTTATCACTTTTTTGAGAATAAGCTTCTTCTTGGTTAGGCCATTCAAATAAAATACTTTTAAGATATTCGTTACATTTTTAAAAATGTGATCAATTGGGTTATAATCATGTTTTTTATAGTTACCACTATTATTTAGGTGATAAAACATTTTGGCATCGTAGTCATTATGATTTCAAACAACTGTAGTATTTTATTTATCAACTTTAAGGATAACTATATCTTTATTATTCCTAATAGTCTCAAGAGCCTCCCATTCCTCCTCCATGTTAATAAATTACGTAGGACATTAGGTTTAGTAAAAGATCATATGGTTCTAAACCTTTGTAGTGGTGGTTACATTATCAAATGCTTGTGTGGTATTAACTATACAGATATAACTAGAAGATCTATTCAAATTAGAATTAATTAACATTCATTAGATATTCAACTTGAAAGGAAGAAAAAAATTTGCTCTTGTTGAACACTCTTCTAAGACGAAGCATGTTATCAACATAGAGCAAACTAGATTCGTTGTAACAGAAGCCCACTTTCACAAGCGTAAGATAAGGGAGATGATTGAAATATTGAAACACCCTAACAATCTATATAGGGATGAGGGTTTAGGAATTAGTCATACTTGAAAGGTGTTAGTTTTCATGATTTAAGTTTCTTCTTTAACCCTCTTTGATTGATATTTTTTGGTTTGCTCCTTTCTTTTCCAATCCTTAGGGTGTAGATTATTTTCTTTATTTACTTCATTCTTATTATTTTATAAAAATAATATTATATATTATATGTGATGTTTTATTTATTATTAATAATAATAACAATGCATGTTATTTTAATTCATTTATTTCTTTCATTTAGATTTTATTTTGTTCTATTTATTATTTCTATTTGTAGCATTTTTATTTTTATTATTTTTTAATTATATATATATATTTTTTTAAATTTATTTTGGTTTTTTAAATTTGTTTTAGAATTTTTTTATAACAGTTAACTTTTTTTATTTTTAATTTTTTAAAATTATATTTTTAATAGTCATTAAATCTTATTTAAATTTCCTTATATTTTTATTTCATTTATCATAATTTTTGGTGCTGAAAGATTATGAAAAATTAAAATTAAAAATTCATACACATTTTCTTAGAAAATAAAATAAAAATCCTTATTACAATCTTACAAACTGTTAATATATAACCTTTTTGTTATTCTAATTATTTATTATTCTTTTTTTAAAAATCACCCAATTGTAGTAAGAGATTTTTCAATTCTATCCGATGCTATATAATACTCATAATCTTAAACCTCAAAAATAAATAATATTATTGACATATGTAATAGTGTCATACGTCTATTGATACATATGCAATGGTGATATATGTTTATGTGTATGTAATCGTGACATATGTCCATTTATGTTTCGTGGTTTTCTAGTTTCATGTTATCTTAGTTTTGGGTTTTATTTATTAAGGTTTAGATTTTTTGATTGCAGTAATATTTTTTATAAAAGTATTGTTTGTATCCTTTGGATTTAAGAATATTTAGTTTAATTTTTTTTTAGGTTTTAAATTCTGGAATTTTCAAAATTAAATTTTGAGTTTTTGAGTTAAATATTTAATTTTTTTCAGGGTTTAAGGTTTTCCAGATTCAAAATTTTAAGTTATAATTTTTGAGGTTTTTAAGATTTAAGTTATACAAATATAAGGTTTTTAATATTTATAAATTTTACATTTTTTAATTCTCGTAATTTTTAGGTTTGATATTTTTCAATTTTAAAGTTTAAATATTTTATATTTTAAATTTCATGATTTTATATTTTAAGACACCTTAATTTTACTTTCAAAATTTTAAAACTTAAGGTTTTCAATTTTTTTTAAAAAACATTCAACTTTCAAATTTTAAATTTATGATTGCTATTTTAAATTTCAAAAAAAATTAATATCATCCTGCTTTTTCACAATTTTTTAAATTTTCTATTACGCTATCAAATTTTAATTTTAATTTTTTTAAATTTCAAATTTTCAATATCTTCAAATTCAATATATCCTACACCATAAACTATTATTACTAATTTTATGTACAAATTTTCATGTTGGTACACTTTTACCGCCTCTTAATTACTAAGACTCTATATGTTGTGGAAGTATATATTATTAAACAATATAAAACTAAAATTTTCTTTTTAAGAAAAAAGAGAAAAGTGTTTTCATCCCCAGCGACCGGGCCTCCAAAAACCCAATTTAATAATCATTTCTCACGGTCTACTAATTGTTTTACGCTGTAACTATATACGGCCTACTGAGAATTTCTCCGGTCATATACGGTCTAAATAACCAAAAACAGGCTACAGAACCGTCAATTTCCATCTCTCACAGGCCGTCATAGAAAGTTTCATTGACGGGTCAATATCTTCCTGTACTGCCGTGTTTGTCGTTCATCCATCAAATTCACAGCACATCTCTATGACATTGTTTTGGCAGCTTGGGTAGCCTCGTCAAAGATGCATACTTCTCCCATAGCCGTCTCTTTTTCTTGCATTCTTTGGTCGACTTGTATTTGTATGTGTAAAAGTAAGGGTCGCATAATCCATTGCAGCTTTTGTTTTCCCACCCACGCGTACGACTTTCCAAATGGTTTTTAATGCCTTGTCTGCATTAAAACTGTCTTAACACTGCTTTCGTATTTTGGGTTGGCGCTCTCGGGAAAAAGAAGCGTTGAATGAGAGACGTTTGCGTGTTTCCTGCCAATTATTTTGATGTGACTTGGAAGTTGAAACTAAGACTGGTTGAGCCAACACTATCTAGATTTTTGTTTCCATAAAATCTCCTCTTTTACTAAAAATGAGTTCAGCTTTGCACTTACCTTTTTTGATTTGGGAAGTGAGGCTTTGTCATGACCAACCCTTTGTTTGGTATTGAAGGTTCTGAATATCATACTCAATGATGGATTTTTTCCTAAAATTGTTCCGAAAGAATTCTTTGTTAAATTTTTGAAGCCGTTGTCTAACATTTTTCAGCTTAGGAGCTACCATAAACATTTTGGTGTTATCTCTACGCGCTAGTATCTTCCTCCCGTGTTTCATATGGTCCATCATATTTAGATTTTTTCATCTACATTAGTTCAAATCTATAGGGCGTAGTAGAGGGAGAGTTGTCTATTTTGATAGTGAGGGAAATAGTCAAATGGTCAGAGCCTGATAATTTTAGAATATATGAGTGAATTACTTAATTTTGATTTAACCAATGCTTAGAGACTGAAACTATGTCAATTTATTCATAAATATTACTAAAATCAATACTTTTTCCAGTCCAAGTAAAAGATCCATATTTAAGCTCAATGTCCTAAGGATTGTTATCATTAAAAAATATAATGCAATCTAATTTGGATTAGGTATTTCTTTCAATCCCATCTCTTTTCTCAGGATATCTCAAGATACAATTGATGTCATAAGCAACATAATCCGTTCATCTTAAAAAGAGTTCAAAACCATAATTATTTCCTTCCACGTAATCTATGTAGCAACTAAGCTTAACGAAGCATACACATTAAAGAGGGGAATATATATGTTCTTCTTAAGACCTATAATCTTAAGGCATGTCCATTTTTTATTGGAGTCCACAATTGATCAAGTAATTGAAGATTTATTGAAGAGGATACAATGACCATCTAATTGACCCTTAGCTCAAATAGAAAAGGAATCAAAGAATTCAAAAAATGTAAAATACTTATCTAGATTCACTATCTTAGGAAGCTTAGTTTATTGGATAAAAACTAAATCCGGGTTATGGATATGATGTTGTCTCTTGAACAACTTCCATTTATTATGGGACTAGATCCCCCTATCATTCCAAAATAATATATTCATTTCTCTTTGGAATGTCTCCTCCCCTTCCTAGTTTCATTCTTTTCTTTCTTTTAGAATTATATCTTGTAAATAGGACCTTATAGGCTTTGAGATCTAATGTAGAGCATTTTCATTTTCCTTTGCCCAAGTTTGGAGTCTTTATAAGGAGAATAAACATGAGGAGTTGATTCCATTGAATAAATTTGGAGGGAATTATAATCTCTCTATCCTCCCATCATTTAATATCCCCAACAAAAGAATCAAGAATGCAATCATAGTTAGAAATCAAACTAGAAAGCTCTAGGGGTTTTGAAAGCAACTAAGAGCCAAGGGGGGCAGAAAAAGGATGAGAGAGAGAGGGACATGATTAGAATTCACCAAAACTAGAGGAGGAAAAGGGGTGGAATAGTGGGCATAGTTAAAACATGCTTTGGGGAGAAGAATATATGCAATAAGCATAGGATCTAAAAGAGCAACCTTAGCCAAATTCTTGAGGGCGATAAATCTAAGATTTTTGAACCCATTTAAAATAATGATATTTGTGAGGGTGAAAGAGTTTAAGGAGGGGGAAGGAAGAAGGATTGTGGGGATTAGCCAAGAGTGGGAAATTTTCCCATAAATGACCTAGGGGATGGTAGTCATTACCCCTGAAAGGAAACTTCTTGTAATCAAATTTCTAGACCCAACTATAATATCCAACCACAAGTTTGATTTGTTTGACCAAATCTATTTTTTAGGTTGAAACTAGCACACAATCTAGGATAGATACCTCCATATTTATTCAATATTGTAAGATCAATATCAAATACAGGTCCAATTTTGGATCCAATATGATAGAGGGAATATTCATTCTATAATTTAAGTGTAGATATATTTTTTTTGGATCTAAACTAAAATAATTTGAAGATCCAATTTACAAACATCAAGGCCCTTTTTCTAAATATAAATATAAAGAACCACATTTTTAAAAAAGCATGAACCTCCTGAAAGGTTTTATCTCTATCTTCTTTATTAGAAAATGTGACAAAAAAATAAACCTTTAATGAGGTAGGAGAAACAAAAGTGAAGATCTAATTTGTAAGTTATGAAATCTGAATTAATCAGGTCGTCTGAAGATAGTGAAATTCCATTTAACTTCACAATAAAATATGTTGATTCCAAGAGCATTGCTTTGTTATCCACAATGTGCGGGTCTAGGATAATAGTAGATCTATTCATATTAGACTTCAAATAAGAGTCAACTTCTATTATTTTAGCTAAGTAATTGACTAAATTATCTCCCTAATTCAAATGGTGTTGGGAAGTCTTTTAAGATTCTAGTTTAAAAGGAGGATGAAGAAAATCTCTCTATATAGATTTATGTTGAACTTTATTTAATTTATCTTAGATCAATTCTTCAATCAATGTTTTGATTATAGCCCAAATATATTTATTCTCAAAATCTACTATGTCAAGCTAAGTGAGAAAAAATAATTATGTTCTAAGACCACTTTCTCCATAGTCTCTACTAGGAACTATACTTACAGTCTACTAGGATGAGGAATCGTGGTGGACCAACCACTTATGAGAAATTTTTACCTTTAGTCTAGATCTAGTACAAGGTGGAATGAGGAGTAAGGTTTGACACATGATTTGCCTATGGTGGCTTTGATAGTTGTAGTACCCAGTGAACATCTCAAAAATGAAAAACAAGCACATCCAAAAGTAATAGCAAAAAATGCTACCCTATTCTTCAGCTCATTATAGCCTCCAACTCAAAATTTAATAGGACTATTGCTAGGTAAGTATGGTCATTTATACCGTTAAACTCATGGGTCTAAGAAAAATGTCACTACCCTTATCAAATGTAATTCATTCCAAACTATTAATATGACATTTTTGTAACTATTTTTTTTAATTAATATTTCCATTTTCTTAAAGTGTGATTTCTATCAATTACAATATAATCTAGGGTTTTTTTTGGTGGGTTCTTAATTTTTTGAGAGATTTTTTACTTCTATCCAATGTTCTATAATACTTAGAAACAACAAAATTCATTAATTCGATTAACATATGTAATGGAAACATAAATATAAATACATAAAATAATATGAAGGATACCTTAATCGTCACACATTGTCACTCATTTCTACTTTTATCATCAAATATAATTTAATACACATTATAATCTTTCTTCCAACACATGTTTTAGATGATTAGGACCATATCCAAGGTTTGTATATCCATCTAACTTTTAGTTGATGAGCTCCATGCATCTCTCATTTCACATGAATATAGGATAATCATGTCAACAAACACATCATCGGAGCATGCTTTTAAATCACAAGTTACTATCAGCGATGAAAGAGGTAGAGGTAGATGTAATTTAAGAGGTAGAGATAAATTCATATATAGGTGGAAGAGAAAACCCATAAAACTCACCCTCAAGGCCAAAGGTATGACAAATCTCAAGTTCAATAAAATGTATGGGCATTATTCAAATTAATGTAGGAAGAAACAACATCATTTTAGCAAACAAAATGAAAATTTCACAAAATAAAATCACAACCAAAAATAAGATCAACGCACTATGTTTTTGGAATGTAATGTAACACAAACAAATGAAAAAGATGTATGGTTTTTAGACTCACGTTATAGCAATCACATGATAGGGAACATAGAAATGTTCTCAAGTTTAGATGAAAGTGTAAAATATGGGGTCACATAGGGTAATGACAATAAATTTTAAGTTATGGGCAAAGTAAACATAAACATTCTAACTAAACATGGGGAGAATAACTATATTTCTAATGCATATTTTATGCCTAGTCTAAAACATAATTTGATGAGCATAGGGTGGCTCATTCAGAAAGGGTATAGAGTGTTTTTCAAAAACAAAGAGTGTATAATTTTAGGTAAATTTCCAAGTAATAATCTCATTACAAATATCTAATTGACAAACAATATAATGTTTCCCCTAAATAAAAAACCTCACACATTTTATTTGATGAGCTCCATTCATCTCTCATTTCACATGAATATAGGATAAGCATGTCAACAAACACATCATTAGAGAATGATTTTAAATCACAAGTTTCTATCAGCGATTGTAGAGGTAGAGGTAGATCTAATTTAAGAGGTAGAGAGAAATTCATATAGAGGTAGAAGAAAAAACCCATAAAACTCAAGCAGAAGAGGTAGAATCCAATACCCAAGTCACAATGTAACTCAAAATCACCCTGAAGGCCAAAGGTATGACAAATCTCAAGTTCAGTGTCACTATTACAAATTGTATGGGCATTATTCAAATTAATGTAGGAAGAAACAATATCATTTTAGCAAATAAAATGCAAATTTCACAAAAGAAAATCACAACCAAAAATAAGATCAAAGCGCTATGTTTTTTCCATGTAATGTAACACAAACAAATCAAAAAGATTTATGGTTCTTAGACTCACGTTATAACAATCAAATGATAGGGTACCTAGAAATGTTCTCAAGTTTAAATGAAAGTGTAAAATATGATGTCACATAGTGTAATGACAATAAAGTTTCAGTTATTGGCAAAGTAAACATAAACATTCTAACTAAATATGGGGAGAATAACTATATTTCTAATGCATATTTTATGCCTAGTCTAAAAAATAATTTGATGAGCATAGGGTGGCTCATTCAAAAAGGGTATAGAGTGTTTTTCAAAAACAAAGAGTGTATAATTTTCGATAAATTTCCAAGTAATAATCTCATTGCAAATGTCT
Organism: Torreya grandis; assembly: GCA_037957365.1. Classification (NCBI taxonomy): domain Eukaryota; kingdom Viridiplantae; phylum Streptophyta; class Pinopsida; order Cupressales; family Taxaceae; genus Torreya; species Torreya grandis. Next base: position 610,578 of record JARHVA010006976.1, on the reverse strand, counting down.
AAATGACAAACAATAGAATGTTTCCCCTAAATAAAAAACCTCTCACATTTTTTAGTTGATAAGCTCCATGCATCTCTCATTTCACATGAATATAGGATAAGCATGTCAACAAACACATCATTATAGCATGATTTTAAATCACAATTTTGTATCAACAATGGTAGAGGTAGAGGTAGATCTAATTTAAGAGGTAGAGAGAAATTCATATAGAGGTGGAAGAAAAAACCCATAAAACTCAAGTAAAAGTGGTAGAATCCAATACCCAAGTCACAATGTGACTCAAAATCACCCTCAAGGCCAAAGGTATGACAAATCTCAAGTTCAATGTCAATATTACTAAATCTATTGGCATTATTGAAATTAATGAAGGAATAAACAATACCATTTTAGCAAACAAAATGCAAATTTTGAAAAAGAAAATCACAACCAAAAATAAGATCAAAGCACTATGTTTTTGGCATGTAATGTAACACAAATAAATGAAAAAGATGTAAAGTTTTTAGACTCACGTTATAGAAATCACATTATAGGGAACCTATAAATGTTCTCAAGTTTAGATGAAAGTGTAAAATATGATGTCACATAGGGTAATGACAATAAAGTTTCAGTTATGGCCAAAGTAAACATAAACATTCTAACTAAACATGGGGAGAAGAACTATATTTCTAATGCATAATTTATGCCTAGTATAAAACATAATTTGATGAGCATAGGATGGCTCATGCAAAAAGGGTATAGAGTGTTTTTCAAAAACAAAGAGTGTATAATTTTAGATAAATTTCCAAGTAATAATCTCATTGCAAATGTCTAAATGAAAAACAATAGAATGTTTCCCCTAAATAAAAACCCTCTCACTTTTTTTAGTTGATGAGCTCCATGCATCTCTCATTCACATGAATATATGATAAGCATGTCAACAAACACATCATTAGAGCATGCTTTCAAATCATAGGTTTCTATCAGCGATGGTAGAGGTAGAGGTAGATCTAATTTAAGAGGTAGAGAGAAATTCATATAGAGGTGGAAGAAAAAACCCATAAAACTCAAGTAGAAGAGGTAGAATCCAATACCCAGGTCATAATGTTACTCAAAATCACCCTCAAGGCCAAAGGTATTACAAATCTCAAGTTCAGTGTCACTATTACAAAATGTATGGACATTATTCAAATTAATGTAGGAAGAAACATTATCATTTTAGCAAACAATATGCAAATTTCACAAAAGAAAATCACAACCAAAAATAAGATCAAAGCACTATGTTTTTGGCATGTAACATAACACAAACAAATGAAAAAGATGTATGGTTTTTAGACTCACGTTATAGCAATCACATGATACGGAACCTAGAAATGTTCTCAAGTTTAGATGAAAGTGTAAAATATGATGTCACATAGGGTAATGACCATAAAGTTTCAGTTATGGGAAAAGTAAACACAAACATTCTAACAAAACATGGGGAGAATAACTATATTTCTAATGCAAATTTTATGCCTAGTCTAAAACGTAATTTGATGAGCATTGGGTGGCTCATTCAATAAGTGTATAGAATGTTTTTCAAAAACAAAGAGTGTATAATTTTAGATAAATTTCCAAGTAATAATCTCATTGCAAATGTCTAAATGAAAAACAATGAATGTTTCCCCTAAATAAAAACCCTCTCACTTTTTTTAGTTGATGAGCTCCATGCATCTCTCATTTCACATGAATATAGGATAAGCATGTCAACAAAAACATCATTAGAGCATGCTTTTAAATCACAGGTTTCTATCAGCGATGGTAGAGGTTGAGGTATATCTAATTTAAGAGGTAGAGAGAAATTCATATAGAGGTGGAAGAAAAAACCCATAAAACTCAAGTAGAAGAGGTAGAATCCAATACCCAAGTCATAATGTTACTCAAAATCACCCTCAAGGCCAAAGGTATTAAAAATCTCAAGTTCAGTGTCACTATTACAAAATGTATGGACATTATTCAAATTAATGTAGGAAGAAACATTATCATTTTAGCAAACAATATGCAAATTTCACAAAAGAAAATCACAACCAAAAATAAGATCAAAGCACTATGTTTTTGGCATGTAACATAACACAAACAAATGAAAAAGATGTATGGTTTTTAGACTCACGTTATAACAATCACATGATAGGGAACCTAGAAATGTTCTCAAGTTTAGATGAAAGTGTAAAATATGGTGTCACATAGGGTAATGACCATAAAGTTTCAGTTATGGGAAAAGTAAACACAAACATTCTAACTAAAGATGGGGAGAATAACTATATTTCTAATGCAAATTTTATGCCTAGTCTAAAACGTAATTTGATGAGCATTGGGTGGCTCATTCAATAAGTGTATAGCATGTTTTTCAAAAAGAAAGGGTGTATAATTTTAGATAAATTTCCAAGTAATAATCTCATTGCAAATGTCTAAACGAAAAACAATAGAATGTTTCCCCTAAATAAAAACCCTCTCACTTTTTTTAGTTGATGAGCTCCATGCATCTCTCATTTCAGATGAATATAGGATAAGCATGTCAACAAACACATCATTAGAGCATGCTTTTAAATCACAGGTTTCTATCAGCAATGGTAGAGGTAGAGGTATATCTAATTTAAGAGGTATAGAGAAAATCATATAGAGGTGGAAGAAAAAACCAATAAACTCAAGTAGAAGAGGTAGAATCCGATACCCAAGTCATAATGTTACTCAAAATCACCCTCAAGGCCAAACGTATGACAAATCTCAAGTTCAGTGTCACTATTACAAAATGTATGGACATTATTCAAATTATTGTAGGAAGAAACATTATCATTTTAGCAAACAATATGTAAATTTCACAAAAGAAAATCAAAACCAAAAATAATATCAAAGCACTATGTTTTTGGCATGTAACGTAACACAAACAAATGAAAAAGATGTATGGTTTCTAGACTCACGTTATAGCAATCACATGATAGCGAACCTAGAAATGTTCTCAAGTTTAGATGAAAGTGTGAAATATGATGTCACATAGGGTAATGACAATAAAGTTTCAGTTATGGGCAAAGTAAACATAAACATTCTAACTAAACATAGGGAGAATAACTATATTTCTAATGCATATTTTATGCCTAGTCTAAAACTTAATTTGATGAGCATAGGTTGGCTCATTCAAAAAGGGTATAGAATGTTTTTCATAAACAAAGAGTGTATAATTTTAGATGCATTTCCAAGTAATAATCTCATTGCAAATGTCTAGATGACAAACAATATAATGTTTACCCTAAATAAAAAACCTCACACATTTTTTAGTTGATAAGCTCCATGCATCACTCATTTCACATGAATATAGGATAAGCATGTCAACAAACACATCATTAGAGCATGATTTTAAATCACAAGTTTCTATCAGCGATTGTAGAGGTAGAGGTAGATCTAATCTAAGAGGTAGAGAGAAATTCATATAGAGGTGGAAGAAAAGACCCATAAAACTCAAGTAGAAGAGGTAGAATCCAATACCTAAGTCACAATGTGACTCAAAATCACCCTCAATGCCAAAGGTATGACAAATCTCAAGTTCAATGTCACAATTACAAAATGTATGGGCATTATTCAAATTAATGTAGGAAGGAATAATATCATTTTAGCAAACAAAATGAAAATTTCATAAAAGAAAATCACAACCAAAAATAAGATCAAAGCACTATGTTTTTGGCATGTAGTGTAACACAAACAAATGAAAAAGATGTATGGTTTTTAGACTCACGTTATAGCAATCATGTGATAGGGAACCTCGAAATGTTCTCAAGTTTAGATGAAAGTGTAAAATTTGATGTCACATAGGGTAATGACAATAAAGTTTCAGTTATGGGCAAAGTAAACATAAACATTCTAACTAAACATGGGGAGAATAACTATATTTCTAATGCATATTTTATGCCTAGTCTAATACATAATTTGATGAGCATAGGGTGGCTCATTCAAAAAGGGTATAGAGTGTTTTTCAAAAACAAAGAGTGTATAATTTTCGATAAATTTCCAAGTAATAATCTCATTGCAAATGTCTAAATGACAAACAATAGAATGTTTCCCCTAAATAAAAAACCTCTCACATTTTTTAGTTGATAAGCTCCATGCATCTCTCATTTCACATGAATATAGGATAAGCATGTCAACAAACACATCATTAGAGATTGATTTTAAATCACAAGTTTCTATCAGCGATTGTAGAGGTAGAGGTAGATCTAATTTAAGAGGTAGAGAGAAATTCATATAGAGGTGGAAGAAAGGACCCATAAAACTCAAGTAGAAGAGGTAGAATCCAATACCCAAGTCACAATGTGACTCAAAATCACCCTCAATGCCAAAGGTATGACAAATCTCAAGTTCAATGTCACTATTACAAAATGTATGGGCATTATTCAAATTAATGTAGGAAGAAACAATATCATTTTAGCAAACAAAATGCAAATTTCACAAAAGAAAATCACAACCAAAGATAAGATCAAAGCACTATGTTTTTGGCATGTAATGTAACACAAACAAATGAAAAAGATGTATGGTTTTTAGACTCACGTTATAGCAATCACATGATAGGGAACCTAGAAATGTTCTCAAGTTTAGATAAAAGTGTAAAATATGATGTCACATAGGGTAATGACAATAAAGTTTCAGTTATGGGCAAAGTAAACATAAACATTCTAACTAAACATGGGGATAATAACTATATTTCTAATGCATATTTTATGCCTAGTCTAAAACATAATTTGATGAGCATAGGGTGGCTCATTCAAAAAGGGTATAGAGTGTTTTCCAAAAACAAAGAGTGTATAATTTTAGATAAATTTCCAAGTAATAATCTCATTGCAAATGTCTAAATGACAAACAATATAATGTTTACCCTAAATAAAAAACCTCTCACATTTTTTAGTTGATAAGCTCCATGCATCACTCATTTCACATGAATATAGGATAAGCATGTCAACAAACACATCATTAGAGCATGATTTTAAATCACAAGTTTCTATCAGCGATTGTAGAGGTAGAGGTAGATCTAATTTAAGAGGTAGAGAGAAATTCATATAGAGGTGGAAGAAAAGACCCATAAAACTCAAGTAGAAGAGGTAGAATCCAATACCCAAGTCACAATGTGACTCAAAATCACCCTCAATGCCAAAGGTATGACAAATCTCAAGTTCAATGTCCCAATTACAAAATGTATGGGCATTATTCAAATTAATGTAGGAAGAAATAATATCATTTTAGCAAACAAAATGAAAATTTCATAAAATTAAATCACAACCAAAAATAAGATCAAAGCACTATGTTTTTGGCAAGTAGTGTAACACAAATAAATGAAAAAGATGTATGGTTTTGAGACTCACGTTATAGCAATCACGTGATAGGGAACCTTGAAATGTTCTCAAGTTTAGATGAAAGTGTAAAATTTGATGTCACACAGGGTAATGACAATAAAGTTTTAGTTATGGGCAAAGTAAACATAAACATTCTAACTAAACATGGGGAGAATAACTATATTTCTAATGCATATTTTATGCCTAGTCTAATACATAATTTGATGAGCATAGGGTGGCTCATTCAAAAAGGGTATAGAGTGTTTTTCAATAACAAAGAGTGTATAATTTTAGATAAATTTCCAAGTAATAATCTCATTGAAAATGTCTAAATGACAAACAATAGAATGTTTCCCCTAAATAATAAACCTCTCACATTTTTTAGTTGATGAGCTCCATGCATCTCTCATTTCACATGTATATAGGATAAGCATGTCAACAAACACATCATTAGAGCATGCTTTTAAATCACAAGTTTCTATTAGTGATGGTAGAGGTAGAGCTAGATCTAATTTAAGAGGTAGAGAGAAATTCATATAGAGGTGGAAGAAAAAACCCATAAAACTCAAGCAGAAGAGGTAGAATCCAATACCCAAGTCACAATGTGACTCAAAATCACCCTCAAGGCTAATGGTAAGACAAATATCAAGTTCAATGTCACTATTACAAAATGTATGGGCATTATTCAAATTAACGTAGGAAGAAACAATATCATTTTAGCAAACAAAATGCAAATTTCACAAAATAAAATCACAACCAAAAATAAGATCAAAGCACTATGTTTTTGGCATGTAATGTAACACAAACAAATGAAAAAGATGTATGGTTTTTAGACTCACGTTATAGCTATCACATGATAGCGAACCTCGAAATGTTCTCAAGATGTCACATAGGGTAATGACAATAAAGTTTCAATTATGGGCAAAGGAAACATAAATATTCTAACTAAACTTGGCGAGAATAACTATATTTCTAATGCATATTTTATGCCTAGTCTAAAACATAATTTGATGAGCATAGGGTGGCTCATTCAAAAAGGGTATAGAGTGTTTTTCAAAAACAAAAAGTGTATAATTTTAGATAAATTTCCAAGTAATAATCTCATTGCAAATGTCTAAATGACAAACAATAGATTGTTTCCCCTAAATATTAAGATGGATTTAAATATGTAATTTTCTCAAGCACAACCCATAATGAACAAATAAGTCTATAAATAAGAAGCTTCAATAGTCACACAAACAATCTTTCAAGAAAATAAAAAAGATGAATATTGGTTATGACACCTAAGATTTGGGCATCTCAACTTTGGAGGTTTTTATGTACTAAATAGGAAAATTAAGGTAAAGGGTTTACCATTAATAGAGAATCTAAAAGGATTATGTGAGGTATGTATCTTAGGAAAACAACATATAGATAGATTTCCAATAGGCAAGTCAATTAGAGCAAAGGCACCTCTAGAAATTGTGCATTCAGATTTGTGTGGACCTATGAAACACTTCTAATTGGTTGAAGCTACTACTTTTGACTTTTATTGGTGATTATTCATTGAAAACATGGGTCTACTTTCTAAGGCAAGAAAATGAAGTGTTTGATTGCTTCCATCAATTCAAGGCATTTATTGAGAAGCAAAGTAGGCACTACATCAAAACATTAAGAATGGATAGATGTGGTGAATACATCTCAAATGAATTTCAATTTTTTTGTAAATACCATGGGATTAACAAGCAATTCACAACTAGATACACACCTCAATAAAATGGGATAGTTGAAAGTAAAAATATAAGAATCATGGAAATGACAAAAAGCATGTTGAAAGAAAAACATTTGTCATATGAATATTGGGTTAAAGCTATGGCTTGTGTAACATGTATTGTGGAAATATGTCCAACTAAAAGTGTAAAAATAATATTATTGAAGAAGCATGGATCGAAAGAAAACATAGTGTTGCTCACATGAGAGTATTTGGATCTGTGGCATATGCACATGTGCTAGATGAGTTGAGAAAAAAATTGGATAACAAAGGAGAACAGTGTATGTTTGTCGGTTATAGTAATGAATCCAAGGCATACAAACTATACAATCCAATAATCAATAAATTTATAATTAGAAGATATGTGCAATTCATATAAGATAAAGCATGGGATGGAAGTTTGGAGAAAACAATCAATATTGCAACCAATTTACCACAAGAAGATAGAGAGAGAAGTTTTTATACTAACATGTACTCCATCAAATGTGACTCCTTCCATACCCATTCGATGTAAAAAATTTGGTTATCAAATGACAACATCATCAAGTGTAATGGCAGCCCCACACATTCAAGCATACAATCTTTAAAATTAACAACAAACACCATCTACAAGTGGAAATCAATGTGTAGGACTAGAAATTCCACATTCCACAAGTTTTAGTGTAAATGATATATCAAATCCAACATTGGAAAGATTGAGGAGATAAAAAATTAGAAGATTAAGAGACATTTATGAGAAGTAAAAGATTAAGTTAAATGCAATGGATGAAGAAGATGCGATTGAAAATAATTAAACATGGGAGTTAGTGAGTCTTCCAAAAGACAAGGATCTCATAAGAGTGAATTGGGTTTACAAAACTAAGCTAGATGCAAATGATGATGTGGAAAAGCATAAACAAAGACTCATGGAAAAAGGATATTCACAACAGCCCAAGGTTGATTACAATGACACATTTACTCCAATAGCATGTTTAGACACCATGAGAATAACACTTGCAATAGCAGCTCAAAACAAGTGGCTAGTTTACCAAATAGATGTGAAATTAGCCTTTTTGAATGGTTATCCATTAGAAGATGTTTATGTGGAGCAACCACCTGGGTATGAGATTTTGGGTTAAGAAGACAAAGTCTACAAACTTATAAAGGCACTCTATGGACTCTAACAAGCCCTAAGAGCTTAGTATAGCAGAATTAACTCTTATATTTTGTAAAACAGCTTCAATAGGTGAAGTAGTGAGTGTACATTATACCAAGATGAATGAGCAAGGTGAGATCATAATTGTTTGCTTGTATGTAGATGATTTGATATTCATGGGTGATTTGGCAATTCATTTGTTCAAAGGAGATATGAAAAAGGAGTTTGAAATGAAAGATTTAGGTCTCATGAAATATTTTCTTGGCATTGAGTTGAATCAAAGTGATAATAGTATATTCATCTCCCAATATAAGTATGCAAATGACATTTTGAAAAGGTTTAATATGACAAATTACAAATCAGCTCCAACACCAATTGTCATAGGATTAAAATTAAGTAAAGATGATAAAGGAGCTAACATTGATCAAAATTTGTATAATAGACTTGTTGGCAGCCTCATGTATTTAATGGCCACAAAGCTGGATATAATTTATGTAGTTAGTCTTATCTCAAGGTTCATGGTGTTTCCAAAAATTTCTCATTAACAAGTAGGTAAAAGAATTCTTACATATATGAGTGGAACAAGTAACTATGACATTCAGTAGTCAAGGTCAAATGAGTTTAAGCTAATAGGATATACAAATAGTGATTATGAAGGAAACATCGATGACAGGAAGAGTACCTAGGTATGTTTTTCATTATGGAACAGGTGTAGTTTCATGGGCTTCAAAATAACAACCAATTGTCACTCTTTCATTAGCTGAAGTAGAATATGCAATAGCCACATGTGCATCATGTAAATTAATTTAGATGAGAAGAATGTTGAAAGATCTTAGTTAAGAATAAGAAGAGGCAACAATGATCTATTGTGACAATAATTCAGCTATAGCATTGTCCAAGAAACCAATTTTTAATAAAATAAGTAAACATATTGACACGAGATATCATTTCATTAGAGAAATAATCAACAATGGATAAATCTTTTTAGTTTTTTGCAGGTCTCAAGATCAGTGTGTAGAAGTTTTCACCAAGGAATTAGGGAAAGAAAATTTTATGTTTCAAAGAGATCATTAGGGCAACATAGATGGCAGTAGTTGTGATTAAGGAGTGTTGAAATTAATCACCAACTACTTCTTCGTATCTATCTAGCTGCTCTCACATTCCATGTGAGAACCTATTCAACCTATCCTATTCCTCATTCAATTTTTACAAGACAAATACAAAAATATGAAGTCCATTGCAAATATCCACTATCAAATTTTTTACACTGCCAAAAGACATTAGATTCAATGCTATTAATTGTTTTTCTCTCCCTCTTCAACTAGGCACATTCATTGTATGTAAAAGTTTCATATAAGTCTTTTTGTTTATTGTTTTATACATGTAAAAGAAATTAAAAAATAACGATTGTTGATATATATGCAATATAGAGAAAGATAGGTTGTTCATTGAAAACAGGCGATTGTTATGATCATCCAAAAGTAGATTTGTAGTTCATTATCAGTCTAAGATATATGCATAAAATCAAATCAGAGGCTTTTTGATTAATTATAAATTTTTATATGATGAGAATCTTAAATTGAAAATATATTTCACTATTCTTTTTTATCTCTATTTTTTCTATTGTTATATTTTATTGGTCTTCTGCCTCTCCCCTTCAAAGCATGTTATCTACACTATTATGTCCATCATAAAGACTTGAGGAGGAATGGTGATGTCAACATTTCCTTCCAACATCTGAATGACTTTGCTCATGGAAGGCCATTGATAAGTGTTGTATTGAATGCACCATAGTCCCAACAAACTCAACTTTTTGTATATATTTTTCTTCTCTTGGCTTTCCAAATTTACCCTTTTCCACTTTTTTGAATGCCCATTCAGGGTATACAAATTTTCTCGACATGGTTGTTTGCACGTAAAATTTATTCCTTCTCTTGACCATATCCATCACCAACATACCATAACTGTATACATATGATTTGTCAATCACCATTATATTGTTCATATACCACACCTCTAAAGCCACATATCCTATTATTCTTCTACCACTTGTTAGGGATACATGGATTTATTTTCTATCTATTATTTTTTCAAAACAAAAATCTCCAACCTTTGGCAAGAAAATAGCATCAAGGAGTAAACTGTGAGGCTTTATATCACAGTGTAAAATGCAAATTCTATATCCATCATGTATATATACACTTACATGACTTGTGCCCATTGCAATGGAATACAATTGTCTCTAGTCTAGTGCATTATGATTGACTCGATGGATATATTTATCTAGGGATCCATTAACCATATAGTTGTAGACTAAGGTTTGTTTAGAACCTTCATAACAATACCCAAATAACCACACCTGATACAAGTGGTGGATCCTCCCCATAGTATAAACTTTATTCATAAACTAATTTATACTATGTGTGGATTGTCTAGAATCTTAATAGCTATCAGGGAATCCTTTTGAAGCTTGCCTTTGTAAACTTTACCAAAACCTCCTAAGCCAAGTCCATCAACAAAATTTTTGGTGTAGTGTTTAATCTAAGCATTAGAATATCTTGTGGTAATTCTTCCATTTAGAAAGTTCTCAATGAAAGGTGGTGTGGAGTCCAAGGGATCCATATACTCTCTAATGTCCTGTTGCTCCTCTTTTTTATTCATTTTCATTGTATTGATTCTGAAGTAAATAATGATGATGGTTTTGGTGGTGAAGATACTAGATACAACACATATTACTACATTAAAATCAATACATTATTCTTTAATTGTACATTCACTCGTATTATCCATTCACAGGAAAATCTTTAATTTTTTGCTTCAGGAGGTGGAGGCACTATTAGGTTGGCATCGACCACAACACTTCTTGTCAAAACGTAGACTAAAAACTATATCCCAAAAAAAACCCAACATTTAATTTTATTGTCATATATCTAACACTTAAGAAGTTTCCCTTAAAAAAGAGGGAAAACATTTAGCAAAACTGTAAAAATAAAACTAAGGTTTATTTTTTTCTTTTTAATGCCAAACTCATGGCTATAAAGATTTGAATGTTCTCAAGCACACCTCTTTGTATTTACCTTATATACAGCTAAAATTTTGTTCTCATTAAAATTAAATATACACCATCACCTATTATTATTATTATTATTATTATTATTATTATTATTATTATTATTATTATTATTATTATTATTATTATTATTATTATTATTATTACCGTCAAATCAGGTGTTTTCATGGGGGCCATCGGTACAAACTGCAGAGCATAGTAACATCTCCCAGCAGAGGCCTCACAAAGGGGGAAAGTATAATTGATATTCCATTTCATTTCAAATTCTTTTTCGAGGAGATCCTATAGATTCTTTTCATAATTGATATTGTAGTTACTAGCTGGAATGGAAACCCTGTATTTCTCACAACTATTGGCATCACTCTGAAGGAAGAATGAGGAAGGAAGGACTGGATGGATTGGAAATTTGTCTTGTATGGAAGTTCTATTGTACATAAAAGAACGGTTCCCCATGTGTATTTATCAAAAAGTTGAAAAATAAAATTATCATTACCAAGCAATGGCGAGTAGCTAAATGTCTTAGAACAAACATCCAAATCGGTATTATCAAGGGCAATTTAAATTGTTCGAGTCGAGTAAGATGATTGTGTGATACCTCGCAATACCCTATACCTATAATATTGATAACATGATCCTCCGAGGAAAATATCATAGAGTAATGTGTTTGATTGTTGGGGTAGTCAACACAAACATCACCAGTGCATTCGCCTGTACCAAAAGGATATTTGAGGGTAGAGATGTTACAGGTAGAAGGAGAACGAGCTTCAAATGAAGGAAATGTATGATATATTTTAGTGAAAAATGCAGCAAATAAAGCAATGAGAGGAATGGGGAAGAAGTGTTAGAGACCCATGATTTTAAACTAAAATGCGAAAAACCAAAAGAATTGCCCCAAGACTTGATGAGTGGGGATCTCCTTGGCTGGCATTTGTAAAAAAAGACCAAAGGAAGGAAAGAAGAAAGAAATAGATGGTAATGTTTTAGCATGAGATAAGTCAGTCTATGGATGAGAGCACTCTTGAAGAGCTGGACTTAACCATCATGCAGCACAGCCTTCAGGTCCACCACATTCAACCAACTTCGTCCGCTCTCCAACTTCCCCGCTAACCTTCACCGCACATTGCTAACAGTGACTGACAACCAATAAACTAACATGCACTTCAACGTGACCATCCACAGCAAACACACCGCCAGCCCCATCGTACGAATGTCATCACATCTCCACATGCTGGGATTAAATCTCTCACCCTATATCGCCCTCGCCCCCCCACGACTTCCCCTACAGTTCTTTTCATCGACAAAGTGAATGCATATAGCCTCCCCTGAACTTGTTTGGATTGTTCCACATTTCCATTGTTCGACATTGCGTGCGAGTTGAAGAAGAGGCGAACCTGACTGTATCACTCCATTCTACCTGAAGAGAAAGGTGTTACTTTTTTTAAAACCCGGTTTGATTTGTAACGAATGTTTCTCCTCCGTCATGAAATGGGAGTTGGAATTGAAGATACTAATTATTTACAATTTTACTCATATCAAACTCTTATCCGATTACATCCTTCTACGTATTATTTACTCAAACTCTTCAGGTCTGTCTTACTAATATAATATTTGACTTGTTAATGTGTTGACAGTACCGATCATGACCTTATTCTATTTCTTCCCAAATCCTTTTAAAATATGACATTACTCTATTCATTTCCTATAATGGTTCTCAAATGAAACAATGAAAGAAATTTATTGTCTATGTACAAATTAGGAAATGTACTAAGGGTTTATAGTACATGATTTAATTAGTTATTAAATTTTTGAAGTCAGAAAGGTTGATACAAATTAAATTTTACCATTCTGTACATAGCTATGCATAAACTCTCATTAAACTATGATGGACGGGAATTTGATTGTAAAAAGGTTGATTATGGTTAACAACTTAAAACACATCTAACTCAGTTTAGGAAAATTCTATAGTAACTTTTAAATTCTTCTCATAAATGGCTGATTAGAAAGTTGTAATTAATATAATTTTTAATGAAATCTAAATATGTTACGTGTAGATCTATTAATGTCAAGATGAGTATCTTAGTTGGCTAAGCTATTTTTTGTTGCCCTTTTAAGGAATGAGATTTATGTACTAAGCAATAAATGACTCATGCAAATCTTAATTATAAACACTGTACTTTCTCCATGCCAAGGTATGCGATGAATGGAATAAGATTTTGTAAGCTCAGGTCTTATTTCCTAGAAATAAATGTATACATAAATAATATGGTATGTTTTGGATTGGTAACTCTTCTTTTAGTAACATGACAAAGTGCATGCAAAGATAAGTGGTATTCCATTGGGTTATAAACAAACTATAGATATTGAAATAAAAATAACCAAATAAGTTCAAATAATAATTGATAATATGACTTCTCCTATATGGTAGCCTTGTTCTTGTAAACTGTGGTCTATTATTTGAAGGGGAATCCATTGAACTTTTTAAACCTTTTTTGGTCCTTAATATGTTCTCCCATTGTATGTAGTTAATAATCAAATTTGTTTAATGAATAGTGATTGTGCTTAGACCCAAAGGATATCAATGATATCCACATGCTATTATTATTTGATAGGGAAAATGCATACATGCAGTCCTTTTAATGGCTCTATTTAATAGGACATATATGAGAATTTTATCAATATGTTTTCATTTTTGGAACATATAAATGCTAAGACAATTAGTCTAGAAAATAAATTTAAATAATTCATATGGTGTGGTCGTTAGGGTATAGATGGACCCATGTCTATGTTTGATTGATGATAAGAAAATAATTTTAGATATTTTATCTCTAATTTGTAACCTCAATATCTAGATCGATCCAATGAATTGTGTTTCTTTTGATCATAAAATAACCTATTGAAAACTTGGGACAACCAACAGTGGGTGCTCAATTAGTATATGATAGTAAAATGGAACCATAACTTATAGGTCCTAAGATTTGGAACTTAAAATCGAAGCTAGGTTTAAGCAATATATCTTGTATTTACAAGAAGGACAAAGTTTATAACTAACTCTACATCAAGTCCCAATTTAAGAAAATAAAATAAAAATTTAGGGTTATAAGAAACACTAGTCTAGTCACCATGCCCATTCCAACATCCATAAAAAAAAAGTTTTATTCGACATTTCACCAACAATTATTGAAATATATAAAAAAATAAGAGACACATTGGGTCAACTTCATTTGTTACCTTAAATATTAGAAAATTCTCATTTTTACCTATTTCTCTCGCAGTTTATTTAACAAATTCCACGCTAGTAGTTTCTCCATACAAGGACACACCATTCCTCCACTCATTCATACATATTCCACATATGTCCATATAAATAATTAGTCAACAAAAATTTAGGATCAAAGCATTTTACCTCCATCTCTAACTATGCCAATAAGCAACACTCAAGCACCCACTACAGAAAAACCTCTTGAACTCACTACTAAGAAATTATATTGGATATCTTTCAAACCCATTTTACCCAAAACATACATAAACATTCCCTTACAAAATCCTTTAGGATATTGAGAGAAACTCCTTGTAACTTCATCTTGTCTTTTCCATTTTTCATTGATAGTCATATTCCAAGCTCTTCACCTATGAACTGATTGCTAGATTTACATAGAGAGTTAATTAGATATGATATCAATGGTGCATGAATCTTATTAGATGTAATAGTAGATTTAAGTTCTGAGAAATACAATAGGAATTTAATAGGGGTTAAAAAATAAACATATAGATTAGTGGGCAAATAATGGTATTACATAAAAAGGGAGCACATTCACCAATCCATTAAATAGAGGGATGGACTTAATAGATAAAGTGGTAGTGAAATAATTTCCTTGTTTGATGTCAAATATTTCAATATTTTCACTAGGCATAAGATTTAAAACAATAATCTGTCCTTCCATTTGCAAAAATTATGGATGATTCGATGAAATCCCTCTATGAATAAACATTTTCATTACATAATTTCCTCACTCAAAGCTTAAAATTATAAGTTTTGGCATAGTATAAGATTGAATATATAATAAATTTAAAATTTTAAATCTCAACTATCATGCAGATGAGTTAAGAAAGGTAACATAGTGAATAATATATAGGGCTGAAAATATGTTTTATTCTTTCCAAGCCATCATCAAGGAATATAAGAATAATGTGGATGATGTCATGGATAAGTCAATGAAAAATAAAAATGTACTGCATACTTATATTCAAAGGGTAATTAAAGAATATGACTCTTCAAGAATGAAAAAAATTGAT
>JARHVA010006976.1:580000-587500 GCA_037957365.1 Torreya grandis | reverse complement strand
TGGAAACAAGTTCAATTAAGCTTGACATTTCAGCATTAGAAAACGTTCCTGTAGAAGAATATTATGATGTTGTGTCTAGTTTATGAGTGGATGAAATTATAGCTAATGTGTACCACTATCCATTTTTATGTATTACACTATTTATGGTCCTTTTTGTAGTGGTACTCTCAATTATTTTTGGGGAGGCAATGTAAAAATGATTCAATGTGGTTAACATTATATTTGGATATGTGTTATATAGAAGTTGAATTACAACAAACTTATATTTAATTATGCAAATATGTGGTATCTTCATTACCATGATATTATGTAATGATGATAACATTTTCTTATGATCTAAAAATAACTATTATGACATACATTCCAATTGTGTAACAATAAGTACATGTTATAATGATGTTTTTACTATATTATAAATATGAATATGTAGCATATTCTAACATTTTAATTAATATATATTTAAAAAATATTTAAATAAGGTGTCTATTTAAAAATTTTATACATGTCAATAATGCATTCTTTGTCATAAACTTTAATTATATGATATGCCTTTATCTCCCACTTGTTGATGTAAACATATGAATAAATATAGAACTAAAAATTGTATTCCTTTGATGCATGAGATGTGATTTTTCATTATTAAAATTATACCCTTGCCTTACTCATTAGAATGTTTTCCCTATGCAAAGGATAAAACTAATGTTACACTTTGATTCCTCGCTAAACAAACTTACATGATTATTCATGGATATTTATAGTTCACAAGTTGATTTGGTTATTATTAGCTAAGATATGACTTGTATGATGTTATAGGACAATTTACTATTGCTTTGGTTACATGATTCCATTTCTTTGAGTTAGTTGTAGTTTGTATTCTTACATTATTATCATGATGAGTTGTTATTTTAACTATATTTTGTGATGTATATATGTCATGATGTAAGAGACTAACTACCTACTTGTCGTGAGTTGGATGCAAGAGAGATTCATCCCTTAGAGCCTAATAGAGAGACAACATCATTGGAGAGGGTGATAGAGATGGATTTGTTATGGGATAATATATGAATACTTATAACCTTTCACACACCACATTAAATAGTACATACTAGATGCATAGTAGAATTGTTAATGTTAGTATATTTTTGATGATTAGTTGCATTTAAAATTATTTATAAATGGTTACAATTTGTACTTGTTCATGATTATCTATTTTTAGATAATTGAATATGTGTGTTTGTTTAGTTAAAAATTATGTTTATGTGAAATTAACCTTGTAGTATTTTTTTTTGTGGTTGTTATAAGTTCGGATTGGGATAATAACAAGTGTAATACCATTTTTTACTAAAAAAATATTAATAAATTATTTATATTAATTAATTATAATAAATTTAAAGGGTTTTATATGTGAATGTATGTAAATAAGAACCATATTTATAATAGATACATATAGATAAGTATTAATATTGTAGCTATATAATGACATCGTGAGAAAAGTGAATATTCCACTAATTAGGATTCACATTATACGGATGAAGCTAGATAATGATCTAGTTTATATAGTTAAACTAATTATTAAATTATTTATAGAGTACTTATAAAAATATTTAAATTCTATAAATTAGATAAATTATGGGTCCAAATGTACCATATGGATGTTACTGGACATTACATTTAGTTAATAATTTTAACATAGTTTGATTTGTAAATATAATTTAGCTAAATTGATAAAGGTGTGCCTATATTTTTTATGAAAAATAAAAAATCATAGGTTTTTTAAGAACATGAAAAATATAACTACATGAATATACACTCCTTAAATGGTAACTAATTATTTGAATGAAATATTATGTTATCATTGATTTATGACTAGTTTATTATGATTGGCTGTTGAAATTAAGAGGAATGTACATGAGAATGTTGGACTATGATTTCTTGTCATAGAATGTACCATTTTATATCTACTCACATAAATTATAAGTATGTAGTATAATGTGTAAAATACGTAAATGGTATGAACTATACTTATATTTCTTATTAATACATAAGCGACAAATAATATAGTGGTGATTCATTCATATGTTTGACGTACTAAATGTATGATTTTTTATTATTTATATTATTAACATGTTTTTTTTATTTATAGTAAGATGTAATCTATATGAATCTATCATTTATATTTATGTTTACCATATTTCACACTATTGGTATTGAGTAATTACAGAGATGGACTTTAGTAGCTTACTAGTATTATAATATTAGATGAAGGTAATTAGATCAAGTGATGTGTATGAATTTGATTGATCTAAGAGATAAATAAATATTTAAAATTTTGGCTAAAGTAATGTTAGTTAGAAACTATCATTTCAAATGTATAATTTACATGTTTGTTTGATGTCATGTTAGAATGAAGTTTATTATGTTACACTACATGTTCTCAGAAATAATATAGCAAATGGGTATTAGTTTGTCTCTTTGGATTCTTACACCATTACTATCTACTCATCCATGAAGGGAGGGTCATTACCTGATGGGTGATTGCCTGAGAGATTGATGGTCCATGGTTGGGGAACTCATGTTCCATGTAGTCATGTATCCTGTATATTGTATTGTATTTATTAATATTTAAAAATTATCCCTAATGAGATGTAATTAATTACTTGTTATATAATGATAGTAGTGGTTGTGAAATTGTATCAATCATGGCTAGTTATCTATATTTATTTTTATATTCAGATATGATGTGTTTCATATGATGATAGCAATCAGTGATGGATAATGTCACATGTTTTTTATAGTTATTATAGTTTGAGTATTTCATCTGGATCACTACTTATATTCTCATGTTGTAATCTAATCAAAGTATACATTATTTTAATTTTTTAAAAATGTATTTATAGGTAGATCCTAGTGGGGATGTAACATATGGTATCAAAGCTACAGATTGAACTCTAGGACCTAAAGAGTTCACTAATGTTTTCACATCCTTTTATTAGCATAAAATAGGATTGTGAATGATAGAGTATCTAGAGAGGGTCAATCAAATGTAAATGATATTAACCCTCCATTTGATCTTAATTGATTTGTCACTAAGCAAGATTCAAAGTTAGATTAGATTCTTATAGCCTAAATGAGATTGAGGACTAGATTACAACCTTGGAGTATAAATTTCATGGCCATGAGGATGAATAACATCAAGATGAACATGAAAAGCGTTTCACTGAGTAGGAAAAGCCTCAGGATGTAACAACATAGGTAGCTACAAAGTTGGCTAGTGATATGAAAAAGGTGAATTCACCTTAGATAGAATTTTTCTAGGTGACAAAGCTAAATAACATTTGACTACGATAGAGAAGTATTTCAATATTCGAAACTACTCCAAGGTCACTAAAGTAATTTGGGTATCTTACCAATTGGCTAGTAAAGTAGCTACATGGTGGGCCAACAAGAAGTATTTTGAGGTTGTTTCATTTGTGTAACTGATCATTATGCTCATGAGTGTACTTAGGAAAAGTCAAATAAAAAAGGTCCTACTACTTACTAGAGAACTTTTTAACAATGTATTCATGTGGTAGTTAATAACCAGAAAGCTAAATTCTAAGCTTCACCTAAAGATCTATTAGGTTTTTTATATGAATATCCAGTATTCATTTTAATAGATACAAGATATAAAAAAATTATAGATCCTAAAATTCTTAGTAAGTTATCTAAGATCTAGAGTAATGGTAAATTCATGGTTGATACAATATAGGAATGATTCTAAATTCATGATTGATACGTGTTTAGTCGAAGCAGATATTAGGTTGATTAAATTCATATTATTATTGAATCTATATGTAGCACCACTAGGGTCATATGATATGATTCTAAGAATAAAATAGCTTAGAAAACATAAGGCTAAGCTTGACTTCTACATGAAGAAGGTTGATTGTGGACTATTTTTGAAATTCGACACAAATTCATGGTGATAAAAGAGAGTTGATGTTTAGGTAGATTTATGCAATGCAACTCAAGAGGTCCCATGGAAAAGGGTGCCAAGAATTTATTGTCAAGATAAATGAAATAAAAGAATCTAAGGAACCATCCCTTTGACATTATTCATTTATTATAATTTATCATCATGTATTTTTAGAAGAATAAGTAGGATTGCCTCCTAGACATGAGTCTTATTTCTTTATTGATATCATACATAGATTGGAACTAAAATCTAGGGTCCCATATAGGATGACAATAATTAAATTGGTTGAATTTAAAGCTCAACTCGAAGAATTATGGAATAGGGGTTGATTAGTTCAAGTGTGTCACCATGGGGTCCACTAATTATCTTCATCAAGAAGAAGGATGGTACTCTTTGACTTTACATAGACTATAGAATGTTGAACAAGATAACTATAAAAAAATAGGAATATTATACCTTTTATAAATAATATTTTTGATCAAATGTAGGGAGCAATGGTATTTTATAAGATTGGTCTTAGAACAGGATACCATGAACTAAGGATAAGGGATGAGGATATTTCAAAGACAACATTTAAAACTTGTTATGGGCACTATGAGTTCACAATGTTACCATTTGGGTTGACAAATTCTATGATAAAATTCATGAATCTCATGAACAATGTGTTCAAAAATTATCTAGATCATTTTTTTTAGTCTTTTTGGTTGGCATTATTATATACTCTAAAAATGAAAATAAATATCTGGAACTAGTTTTCTAATGGTAAAAGAAGCACAAGTTGTATGGAAAATTGTCTAAACATATATTTTTCTAGGATATAATGTAATATCTAGGACATTTTATTTTCACAAATGGTATTTTTGTAGGCCCAAAAAAAGATAAGAGCCATTATAGAATTGTAAAAGCTAAATAATGTGCAAAAGGTAATAAGTTTCATGGGATTAACACGATATTACAAGAAGTTTGTTTTGAAATTTTCTATGATAACTAATCTAATTACTTCTGTGTAGCTTAAGAACCAAAGTTTTATCTGGTTAGATAAATGTAAAGTAGATTTCTAAGAATTGAAAATGAGACTTACTTTAGCACCAAGGTTAAGAATTCCTAATCTTAATGGTAATTTTTTTTTGATCACAGATGCATCTAAAGATGGACTAAGAGGGGTCCTTAAGTAGGACGGTGCAAAGGTATCTTAGGAATTAATGAATCTGAAACCTTGTGAGGTGAACTATACCCTTCATAACCAATAATGTACAATAATTATGTATTCTTTACAAATTTGATGGTATTAATTTTTGGGAAAACCATTTGAGATCAAGAAGGATAAACTGGGACTCAAGTACATCTTCACCCAATTGAATACGAATACTCATCAGAGATGTTAGGTAGAGTTCTTCTTTGATTATGATTTCAATATCATGTATATTAAATACAAGAAAAATAGAGTAGTTGATACCTTAGTTGTAGAAGGTACATAACAATTGTGGTTACTATCAAGAGTGCATTTAGGGATCAAGTGATCAAATTATCACTAGAAGATTAATTATATGATTAGGCCAAGAAGGCATTATCTAAGAATGCTTAAATTCCTATGTATAAAGGATTAATATTAGAGAATGATGGTCTTTTACATTATAATAGAAGGATGTATGTGTTAGATCAAGAGAATTTACATAGCATAATGCTAAAGGAACTACACAATACCCTATATACATGACATCCATTAGTAAAAAATATCATGATAGAGTATAGACTAGTGTATGTCTCAAAGGAAATAAAAAAATATGTAGTGGATTTTGTGTCATTTTATTAGGAATGTTAGTGAGTGAAAGTCAAACATATGCATCCAGCCAATTTTTTACATCTACATGATATACTAGAATATAATGGTAGGTGATCAATATAAAATTTATCCAAGGTTTACCATTATCATAGAAGATACATGATATGATCATGGTTGTAGTTGATAAAGTAACTAAGGTGTTTCATTTTATATCAGGAAATTTCATAGTTGATGCACCTACTCTTTTGAGGAGGTTTATCAAGTATATTGGCTGCATGGATTTTCAAAGAATATCATTTTAAATCATGATCTAAAGACTACTACTAGGTATTGGGTAAATCTAAAGTTAGATCTGGGTATGTAACTAAATGCCAGTGATGCATTTCACTCAGAGACTGATGGTCAGACTCATCAAGTTAATTAGGTGTTACAAGATATTTTTCATATGTATTACATGGATCAACAGTACAAGTAGGAATATTATCTTCTATTATTTTATTTTTCTTACAATAACTTATACCTATCAACCTTGAAAATGGAACCACTTGAGGAATTGTATTGAATAAGGTGTAGGTCACCAATTAGTTGGAATAGGTTGCAAGATAGGGTATTCTTTCAACCTGAGATGCTTTTAAAAATGGAATATCAATTTAGATGAATTATATAGATATTATTTGTTTCCAATGATAGGAAGAAGAGTTATGTTGTTTTAAAGAGGAAAGATAGGTAAATTTTGGTAGTGACAAAGTGTTCTTGTAGTTTAAACTATAGAAGATCTTGATTACATCAAAGAAGTCAATGAAATTATCATCAAGATATGTAAGACCCTTAAAAATGTTATAAGTGATCAATCCTATAGCGTATAAGCTTGTATTACCATTATACCCAACTCTAATACATAATGTCTTCCATGTTTCTTATCTTTAAAAGTATTTAAGTAATCTTGTGGATGTGTTAGATTGGAATACCTTGTAGGTTTTAGACCTCGGAGTGGTCATGGTATAACCAATCAAATTAATTGAAAATTTCAAGATTCACTTACATAATAGAGAGATGTTAAAGTATAAGGTCTTGTGGGACCAATACTTTGAGGATAGTGGTACTTTTGAGGACTATGATGAGTTGTATAGGTAATTTAGACATTTATTTGTTTGATTTGATACTTAATATTATGTTATTTTTCTTTTGAACAACATTTTTAATTCATAACATAAGTTTAAATAAGTGTCATCAAGATGATGATTATCTTCAGGGGAAAGGATGTTAAATCCTAATTCCTTTCTAAGTAAACTTACATGATTATCCATAGATATTTATAGTTAAGAATTTTATTTGTTTGTTATTATCTAATCTATGAGTTATATGTTGTTATAGGACAGTTGAATATTGATTTCGTTACATGATTATATTGCTATGAGTTAGTTTTAATGCATATTATTACATTATGATCATGATGACTTGTTATTTTAACTTTATTTTATGATGTATATATGTCATAATATTATGGACTAACTACCTACTTGTCTTAAGTTAGACATAAGAGATTAATCCCTAAGAGCTGGATTGAGGGAGAGCATAATTAGAGAGGGTCACATAGATGGATTTATTGGGGGATGACAAATAAATGACCAAAACATTGCACGCCACATTAAATAGTGCATACTAGATGCATAGTAGAATTGTTAATGTTAGTATATTTTTGAAGACTGGTTACATTTGAAATTATTTACAAATTTTGAATAGAATTAGTACTTGTTGATAA
>JARHVA010006976.1:547500-572500 GCA_037957365.1 Torreya grandis | reverse complement strand
ATCTATAGCAGAAAAAATGATTATGGGGGTAAATTTAGTGACTACATAACTATATTCATACTATAGCTATACATGTGTGTCATTTTTTATATGCATTAAATATTTACTTTAAATACTCCAATGGGGATAAATATAGTCACCACATGGAAATATACTAGATCAAAGATGGATACAAAAATTGAGGGGAGTAAGTGTTGTGATATTTCCTCATTTTGATATGTGTAAATAACAATTGCATATGAATAGAATTAGTACTATAAATTTTAATAATTTGATGTATATGAGGTTTTTATACATTAGTTATACTATAAGATTACCTAATTTACTGTTGAATAGACTAAAAATTCCTTTGTGCTTATATGTAACTTGTAACAAAAGAAAGTGACTATTGTGATAAATTTATTGACTACCCAAATGCATCCATAACATAGCCATACATGTGTGTCATGATAAATCTACATTACATACTTCATTTCAGTATTCTAATGGGGTTAAATATAGTCACCACATGTGAACTTAATAATCTATTTTCAGTCTTTGTTTAAAGTCGTTCAACCCAAATAGGTGTTAAACACTATTGTACACATTAGCAATTCATTATTGTTCATAT
Source organism: Torreya grandis (assembly GCA_037957365.1). Lineage (NCBI taxonomy): Eukaryota > Viridiplantae > Streptophyta > Pinopsida > Cupressales > Taxaceae > Torreya > Torreya grandis. The sequence continues at coordinate 571,890 of JARHVA010006976.1, read as the reverse complement.
ATTTCAAAATTTGATCATTCATGGTGTTCATTATGCATTACTAAAATGAAATGTTTTTGTTGGATTTTATAATAGATGGTGGAAAGGTGGGATGCAATCATGCACCTTCCACTATAGAAGGTAAACGATGGTCCATTTGAGTGTATCACTATTAAGTAGGAATTTTTTTTTGAAAATAACAAGGAATACATTTGGGTCACTTGGATGGATGCTAATAGGGTGAATTATTTTATGAAAGGAGAATTAATAAGGAATTTGTTCCCTATCAAAAAATTTATCTCCCATCGTAGGAAAAAGGTACTCCAACCTAAAAAAACATAATAAGGACACTATTATGTTCGAATATGTCATGCAAGTGACCTATTATTATATACTTCAAGTGTGTGTGTATTTGGATGTTGTTGTGTTCCAATTATACATATTTTTTGTAGATGATTCTCAATTTAATTATGTTTCACATTTCTAAAATTTACATGTAGATATTGGTGTTCATATGGGCTTGAGGATTTTTTAGAACTAGATGCTCTACCAAAGGACATGATAGAAGTACCAAATAAGAGAAGAGGTGGCCTAATAGGTAAAAATAATTTAATATGTGGTTTTTAGTGTCATTTTAGCACATTATTGATGACCATTATACTTGATGACGTGTTGGTCACATACAATTAGGTAGAACACAAGGACAGGCAACGCAATCACTATCATGGCCAATAATATTAATAGTTCAAGGCGATGAAATATTTTTATGCATTGTACTTATCCTTTACATAAATTAATTGGTTTATACTATATTATTATTTATAATGTATATTGATTCTATCCATCTTAAACACCATGAGATGGTGTATGATAAATTGGTAACATTCAATACTCAAATAGAGTGGGATGATTTCCTCAATAAGGATGATATATATAACAAAGAATGAAAGATAAAGGATTTTTTTTATAGTCTTAAGAATATTAAAAGTGTTTAGGAGTGTGCACAATAAAATCCTGACAAGTTTATTGTCTATCAATGATATAATGCTGGGGGAATAAATGAGGATGGTGGAATTCCCTTCATACTGGGCATCCAACTCTCACAACAACTAGACTAGTTTTTGAGATATGGAAAGACTAGATTATTTTTCATGGACTAGACCTTTGTCATAAAATGAATGAATGCATGTTTTTTATGATGGAAACATTACTTGATAATATAGATATTTTATATGTTTAAATCTCAATTATTTTATATATTAACATATAGTTGTAATTGTACACATTATTGGTCTTTGATTCCCAACACCAAAGACTACCCATTACCTAGGTCATTATGTCATGCATGTGTACTATAGACACTATCCAATGGATGTAAATACTTGTGTAGAGAGTACATATGAAAGATAGAGTGGAAACTTAATGCTTTCATGGTGGATGATGCTACTATAGAGATAAAATATATTAAGTGATTATTTGATATCTTGATGTAGAATATGACATTCATATGTTGATTTTCACACATACCATGAATACAATACTTTGTGAAGCCTTGTAAAACAATCATGATATATAAGGAAACATTCAATTTGAGGTCTACTTATGTAATTGGTATGTTCATCATGCATGGATAAATAATTTAATAGTGAAGGTGTGAGAAGATGACATATGAAAAAATGTATAGTTGTACCAATGAAGACATGGAAAATAAGAATTCCAAAACAATTCTCAAAAAATATCTCTCTACATAGGTAACCTTTGATGAATATTGGGAGAAGAATTGGATTCACAATGTGAGAATGTGGTTTTGATGTTGTCACAACCTTCTACACGCTGAGAAAGAAAAAAATTCATTGATATAAGTTACTAATCCCATTTTAGGAGGAATTTTTTAGGACAATACACACTTATGCATATCATAAGATTGATTGACTACTTTGACAACTAAACACAACAATTTATATATACTTTTGTTAGATAAAAATATGTAAGGAAAATGGCTTAGGAATTTCAAATTAGAGAGAGTTGACAATGATTCATGGGTCAGGGCTTTGTATATTTTAGACAATCATGTCATATTCCCAAAAATAAAGCCTCCTATGGCATGGGTGTAGATTCAAACATACAAGACATTAGATTATCACATCTACAATACATTACCTTCTATGTTGATGTGCAATTTACCATTTTCACTCTAAGGCTACAATTGAAAACATGTTATTAAGGTGGAACTATTTAGAACACTTAGAAGAGAAGTGGTTATGAAGCACACAATGGATGGTGGATATTAGGACATTAGCTACATTCATATATAACATAATATAAGGCTTATTTTTACTTGAAGGTGTTTCTTTTTTACAATTTTTTCGAAAATATCAATTTTTCCGTGATGTTTCCAATGCATAGTGCATAGATAGTACAATAGGATATGTTGTTGAAAGTTAAGTAGGTATTGATCTCAAATTATTAAACCATGAATACAAATTTAAACCATGTGTGGATATGTGAGCATGAAATCAATCTAATGTAGGTGAATCAATAGATTTGGCAGACGATATTGAAAATTAATCAAGGGATTCCACTAATATAAGGCATGTAAAATTTCATCCTTATTTCAGTTTATATTTCTCAACATTTGTAATAGGATATGTTTCAATATTTGAATAGGTCATTGTTACTAAAAAATATGACACAATCAATTCATTGATATGTGAAACAATATAACTTTTTGATAAGTATGTCATAACTCATTACATAATTAAAACACTATTATTAATCAAAAAATGTGTGCATGACAATTTTAAAAAGGTTCAAAGCAAATTTATGTCAAGCTCATGGCTCCTAATGACCCATCCATTCTAAAAATTTCATGATGGGTATGGTACCTCCCTTCGTAGAGAGAGACTTCATATAAACAAAGATTAGAAGAAGACACAATAACATGTCATCAGTGATAACTCTTTTTCCAAAGCCTCCTCAAAATTAAAAAAAAATGAGAATCCTAGAACAAAGATATTAACAAGGTAAAAAAGTGAGCTATAGACATATATAAATGAGATAATGTGGCTTCATCACTCACCTATACCAGATCTAGTGATAAGTATTGGAAAAATTATACATCTTATATATGATACATTCCATATTTCAATGCCATAAATGTTTTTTCGTGTACTATAGAAGTCAACTTGTGAAAGATAAACAAAAACATTATATTATTTTTAGTTTTTTGTGAACATATAATGCAACATTTCTTTCAAAAATGAAATTAAAATAAATGTAAATACATATTTGATAGTCAATCATGTCAGCATTTATAAATATAATAATTCTCCTTATTCTTGTAGAGAATGTCTCTGAATAAAATGCTTACAAAAGTTGCATAACCTTTTCATTTTCATGTGGCTTTTATTTATGCTTTGAAATTTGTGACGTAACATACTCATACTTTTTTATGTTGGGATATTATGATAATATTACATGTTTCAATCACTATCCCAAGACACAACCTTGAGTACTTGCTTAGTTTAACATTAAAAAATAATTCCATATATATTACTTTTTAAATAAAAGAATATGTTATAATATTTATATTGGAAGACCAATGCACATTATTCCTATTTCTATCCTTAGTGATCTACCCTTGATCATTTGATTAAGAAAATTATGACTAGAGTTCTTTAAACAATGTATCCTTTATTATGCGTAATAGGCCTACAATCATGGAGTATATCTATTATTTCTCATGGATCATTCCTCTTTCTATATTTTCATGGATGATATTTGTTATGAAAAAATTATTTCCATTTCTATAGTGATTTAATACCTTTTACAATTAAATAAATCAATTATCCGATCAAACTTACAACAAGCTATCCTTTATTCTAACTCTACCACGATGTTTACTATAGGCCTAATTATTCTTGAAAAGACATTATTATTCTTGCAATATTCTGTAATGGATTATTTAATACTATAATGGATATTATAGATCAGTTATAATGATGATAAATTAAAGATTCTATTGGTTTCTTGAAAATAACAATCTCAATAGCAATTTTTTCCCCTTAGGCTTGTGCGAGCCTACTCCACATTTCCTAATAGATATTAATTCAAACTACTCAAATAGGGAATTGGAATATATATTCAATCATTATATATTTATCTTACACCTAAAAATATGTTTTAGAAATAAATAGAAATTAAAATAATCAAAATTTTCACCTTTTGAATGTTACTTGGTGATAACCAATAGGTGGGATAGAACTCAACTGATAATATCTCATTTCAAAAGTCTTTTTTCAATATTATAATATGTTTATTAGCTCATAAATTTCATCGACTACCTTCTTCCAAAGTTTGAAGGAATTTGATTGGTTAAAAATTATGGTATGGCTTCATTTTTTCTTTAAACCTTGATTTAGGGTCTCTTACAAAATCCTAAGACTAAAATCTTCATAATGAAGGTTATTTAAGCTTAGAAACATTCTATCTTAATCAGAAAACTCAAATATATCTTGAATTAGACATCTAAATTTTTTTGGAAAGATTTAGAGATACGATATAAAGCTTATAAAGACTATTTAGACTAGTTTCAAACACCAATTATACCACTTTATAAAAGAAAGGCTCAATTTTGTCCTAACCCTATTTTAGGATTGTGTGTATGTTTACTCAATCACCAAAAAGAGTACTATAACTTTGAGACTATTTTATATGAACCCTAGAGTGTCTTACTAGGTTATATATATCACATTAATAGATAGAAAGCAATCTATCTTCATTGGTGTCTTGAAGAGAAAACTCAATAATAACTTAGTTTTTCTTCCTTTGGGACTATACAAGTATTATTATAACTACCTTCAGAAACCTTGAGCTATTTCAAAGGTAAACATGATTTTTTAAATTGTTCAAGTCATTTAAAATATTAATCCAACATTTAAAACCTTAATACAATGTTATGAAATGCATAAAAAAGCATGAACAATGAAAATCTCTCATTTAGTCTTACAACCTAGACTAGGCTTAGTCTACTAGGTTTGTATGATGCACACATTGTGATTTATATAATCAAACCACCCATACCTTGAAAAAATCATTGAAAAAAGTGTAAAATAGTCTCTAAACCATGCACACCAATTTTTAGATTATTTTGACCATAATAACATCATAAAACACTTTATCATTTCTTAACCCTACATAAGACAATGACATATAATCTGTGTTCTACATAGTCAACTCTAGGTGAACTTATAAGATATTATAAAGACTCTAATCACTTGAAGATAAATATAAACAATTTTTTAGAGATAAAATAACATTAATATACCTTTGTAAACGATTTTTAGTCAAGGATAATGCAAAATAACCATTTCTCATTTGATGCATTTTTAAAGGTTGAAATTTGATATATGTGTCTTTTTGGGGGAAAACCCCCAATAAGCTAAGAGATTCTTAATGATTGTTCATGAATATTAATATGGTTTGAATCAATGTAACAATTAAAAAATAGTGTTGAAATACCCTTTCAATTATTATAATATTCAATTTCAATTCATGAATTAATCTACGCATGACTCAAATGACTATCTTGATTTTGTATGCATAGGGAAATAGAGTAGTAATAGTTTGTAGTAGTATAAAACTTCATGTAAATTTTAAATCAATTAAAAAAAGATAAAATATTATTCATTCATTCATGAATAAATTAAATACATAAATTCACCTAACATAAGACCTTTTATTTATAGGATACTTGTTTCCCAATACACTTAGATCCCTGTTCCTAAACCAAAAATTATCATTAGTCCATACTGAGGAGAATTTTGGTTCTTATATGCCTCCTAGTGGTCTTGAATTCCTCCTAAATTTATTATTTATTTATAGTCATCTCCAATGTTTAAAATGACTAATATTACTTAATATTCTTCTCAACCTCTCCAACTTAAGATAGAAAAGTACTTATTATGACTAGCCGTTTGTTACAATTACCTTTTATTGAATTTATATAATGAATATGACATGTAAAAGATCTATAAAACACCCTCTAATTTTTAAAACCCATAGGAAACCTATGATAATTTGTATTGACTCATAAATGAGTACATTTTTTTATATATTTACATGAGAGGTATTTTAAATTTCAAATTCTATTTTGGATGGAAAACTTATTCTATACTTCAAATTTACCTGAACCAAGTTGTAAAACTAAGACTAGAGCCTATAATGTTTTATAGGAAAATGTAATATTTTTAAGACCTATAATACCTTTTTAAGTAAAATTCTTATAATTGATAATGATTCTTTGACAACACATGCTAATTATGAATTATAATGTTTTATGAAATTTATTTGACAAGATCACTTTATCCCTAACATATAACTTTATCCCTTACATATGATGTATCTAAATTCTAATGTATTATGAAATTTCTTTCTAAAGTGCAATATCATTTAATCCCTAACATATGATGTAGCTAAATTTCATTTTTTTGTGAAATTGCTTTCACAAATAGTTTTTATAGAAACAAATGCTAATTAAGGAAGTTATCACTAACATTTTGATCTATTGGATAACAAACATGTTCCTTATGGAGAGTGTGATATAGACAATAGAGTAATTACATTTCCACATGTGAAATAAGACATTTATTCTTGATGCACTGACTAATGAACATAATATAATGAGTAACAACACATGTAAGTACTAGTTCCCTTAACTAGTGAGGTTTTGCATTTGCAGCTGACTTTGTAAAACCCAATGTTATGAGATGGTCAAATGTTATACCATGTTACCTTACTAACTATCTAACATACCACATACCATTTATATCATACGCATTTGTCACATTGATGAAAATGCATGGATTGGATTTTGTCATATAATGGTCTTTTGAATGGTCAGAGGGGATGTAGTGTTACTCAACATGTGGAATGCTCTTAGATCTATACCTCATTACATATGGGTTTTCCTGCATAAATTCATTCCTACCAAGATATATAATAATAGTGATGTCAATGTACAACCTGATCAGGTGAGAAATATTTTCACAGAAATGGAGATTCTATTTAGGGTGTAGTTCAAATTGTTCAATGTTTGGAACCATTGTGATGCAACAAGAATGTATCCTACTCATATCATTGAAGCATTGTGGAAAAAATTAAAAATTTACCATGATGTTGAGATCCCATTTCTCCAACTAGGGAAAATGATTCCATTAAAATTAACTTTGATAATTATCAAGCTAGTTGAGGACATATATAGCGATAAGAATTATTCTCCATCGAGCGACTCTAAAGACATGGGCAATGATTAGGATATTCTTATGGAACTTGTTTTGGAATCACCTATTTTATTCCTAGTTCAAGATAGAAGCATATCTTAAACATTTACATAAAATGTAAATAGTATCTTGAAAACATTGTATCTTATGGTGTTTATTTTATATCTTACCTATGATTTCATTTTTTTATGAGTATTAGGATCAATATCTTTTGTGCATATTCGGAACTACACATTTTAAGGTTATACATTTATAAAACCTTATTTAAGGTTTTTTCATTGATCTCCATGTTCTTTAGTATAAAATTTTATGGTGTTTTATGATTTACGAAATATTTTTTTAGTCTATAGAGGTTATATATAAGGTTTTTGTTATACAATCTTGATGTTTGTAATATGATGCTTGTTGATTAATTTTTAAGTTATTTGTTTTCTAAAAGTTTTTTTTTTAATTTTTTTGGGTGATATTGGTCTCCACCATGCATAGTTATTCTTTACTACACATGCCATTTATAATTGTGTTATTGATCTCATTTATGAAGTTTATGTATAATATACACTTAGCTATTGTTTTATATCCTATATCATTCACATCACACCATGTGTTTTTTGATAACGAATTATACCAAAGGTAATCAAACATGTGATCATTTATATATATTTGTACATTTATTCTAGACAATATGTTATATATGTCCTCAATATATATCATCTTTAACATCTCCCAAAACTTCCATTTTCATACATAATTATCATCTTATCTTCATGCAAATGCTTATATTCAATGTCATGTCTTATGCAATCTCTATGTGTAAATTTTGTCATTAGTAGAGTAGTCTCATGTGATTTTAAAACCACATAACACACATATGTAATTTTAAAATTGTGTGCATATTACAAGAAACTATCATCAACATGTGAAATTCACAAAGACACCCAACCATGCATTACATCTATGTACACTACCAACTTGGATCTTTCACATCCTCTATCAAACTTGTAATGCAAAATATCCTCTATGAAAACATGTAAACAATATATAAATTTTACCAAATCTAAAAAGAAAACTTGGTGCAGATTTTATGCCTACACATACCTCATTCCTTGTTATGGTTCTAATCTATAACCTTAATCACTTAATTCATCTCCGATCTCTTTGATTCATGCAGTTAGCTTACTTATCATTTCCAATTCCTTGATTCACCTCTCTCTCAAAAATACTAGGCTTATAATCCTCTTTTCAAACATATTAATCCATTTTATATTCAAAAAATATCTCCATTTCAACATCCTTTATACACACTCTCTCTATCATCACCATAAACATCATCTCATACAACTTTCAGACTCCATCCTTTCTACTTGATTCAAAAATCAATCATTAATAGATATAAACTCACATATGTAAAATCCCATCTCATGATCCCATTGTTATTAAAGTATCATGATGGATCATATGTAAATTATCCATTATATTATTACTTCCATACAAACCTAAATAAATCACATAAGATCCAAGTAAGATTTCTCTCACAATTTCTACTTTCCTCTATTAAGCCTCCTTCTCTAGTAGCCCTATTTACACATAAACCTGATGGGTTTGACCAAAATATCATTCTCACAAACCAAAAATAACACTTTTAGACACCACTTATGATAATTATGCTTCACACAAAGTTTCATTAAATAACTCTCAAGTGAAGTACATTTTCTCTCACCACCTCCTAGGTAATTAGGGCTCTTTTAGGCCTAGTTCAATGCCACAACAATTTTTCCATATAATACCATACTATACTAACCTAATAACTCCTCAGTAACTTATACCACATGAAAATACATAGGATTACCATGTTTTGTGTTTTTTGACACATTAAAATAAAATTTATTGGAGTTTCTCTTTTGAAACCCTAGTTTAGTCTTATATAGGATTGTGAATGGTTCAGATCCTTCAGAATGGTCTATATTTGATCTATAAACTTTAAAAATATTATTATTATGTAATTTAATTGTTATTTTACAATAAATTTATGAAATAATTTAAGAATTGGACTTATAAATCATGAATTTAAAAAAATAATTCACAACATTAAACAATAATTTGATAACAGAGTTTGGCACAAAGGCCTACATCTCTGGGTCCAATATCAATTGATATATTAGAAAAAACATTTAAAAAGTTCTTTAAAACATCTCCAAATGGAAAAGTGAACAAATACAAAGTTGTTATTCTGGTAAAAATACTGCTAGTCTTTTTTTGGACTTTTTCCAAATTCTGCTCTGAACTCCTTCTACAACTCAAAATAGATTTATAGATCATAGCATTTACAATGGTTTATATATTTTGAATTCCTATTTAAATAAAATTTCTTAGCTTTATATATCCATTCAAATTCATATCCCACTTGATTGGGACTTATCACTTTTGGCTAGGAGGATAGGGTTCAAAAACCATGGTTTATGCATAGTCATAGTCTTAGCATTGAAAATAAATCCATTTGTCCCACATTTGGGAAGTGGGTTTAAATTTATCTAAGGCTTTAATAAGCCTTATCATCCCATTTGATTTGTGTCTTAGACCATATTATTTTCTATGGAATCTTGAATGGTTCATCAAAGTCTTCGGTGGAAAATTTTAGAGTTGATACGTGGCATTTGGTTATGACATATGTGTGAAAATTATGTGACATGTTGAGTTTTATGTGGATGGAACATGAATATTAAGTGGTATATATGTGGTGACTTTGGGTTTCATGTGGCATGTGGATTTATGGGGAAAATATAACATGGAAGGTATATAGGGTTACATGAATAATTAAATGAAATTTGACCTTAGAATTAAATTGGTGGCAAGCCATGTGGTTGTTTGAGTACCCACCACATGGTATAATATCACTATGCCACTTGTCAAACTCTCATCACGTGACTTGTCGACCATTCATTTTGCCTCTTATCAACCTCTAAATAGATGTTCCCAAATTTTTTACCAATTGTCAAAGATGAAAATATCACCTATCAAATACAAATGATAAAAACCACACATATTGTTTTCTCTTACTTCATGCCACATGTCATTTTCTTACTATTCCAAATGTTTCCACATCATTTTAATGACCAAGTTTGACCATAAATTTCACATATAGACTCCATTTCAAAAACTATAAATTATGTCAAAAAGATCTCAAGATGTTATACACAATGGAAATATTATCAAATCATTTCATAATGGTCATTTTATAAAGTTTGACCAACATTGACCAATTTGACCAGCTTGATTGGAACTTTGACCATCTGTACAATGATAATATGAGCTCCATTTTATACATTCTACATACTATTGCAAATCTTTTAGTGGACTCTACATAGTGGTGCATGTTTCAATCTACTACATAAACTTTTTTGAATTGACCTTCAGATCAATCATCCCCACTAAGAAGGCTTTTATCCTCAAAAAACTACTACTGGACTTGGTACTCCATCTGAGGATCTTGGCATGGCTCTGGCTCTTGGCTCTATCTTAAATTATCTTATAAATATTAGTTAGATTTGAAAGTACTCCAATGGATCTTCATATCTAAAACTATTTCATGTCACTTGGAGTTATAACAATCACCATTTTAGAATTCCCATTTAGGGTCTTGCATAACAACACAATTTTACAAATGTTTCCCTTCTTGGATCTTTAAAAACACTATAATGATTACAATCATTTCCTATACTTGTGTCTAATGCATAAACAATTCCTATATTTAGGTCTTAGAAATATGTATGTACACTCTAAAACATATAGATTAAAATATGCAACATGTTTCCTAAGTTATTCCTGATGCTTCTTATGACAACATCTTTCTCTTACCCTATAGTGTTCATGTCTACAACATAAATGGGTATAAAAATACTAAAGGCACCATTTACCTATAATGGTTATTATTGATGTGCTTGCATGAGATATTCTATCCCATCTTTTACAATTCTATACTAATTTTCCTTCTTAGATTAAGTTGCTTTTCTCAGAGATAATTATGGTCTACCCAAGATAATGACACTAAACTATAGTGGAACTACATTTAATTCAACTTCATCTACAAAGTGGGAGGTAATTACAAACCCTAGTTTACATGTTTTATTTACGTGTAGGCCATTACCATCATTTATTCTATCTAGAGAATAGGGTTAAAAATGTGGCTTAGTTTCCAAACATAAGGTTTCTACAACATCTTCTGAGATCAAATTTCATTGATAATTTTTATCAAAAATAACATCTATCTTAGAATGCTTAGCAATTATTCTTTTTAAAAAGTGTTTCTTAGCTTTCCATGGTGACAATTTCTGAACTATCAGGTTTTTGTTGACTATTGTCTCCCTTGCTAACATTGTCTCAGTTTATAAATAATAAGATTATGTCTAACAAGGCTCTATCTTTTTCTTTATTGAGGATGTAGTTACAACCTTAGCCTTAAGTTGTTGATGACTTTTCTTATCTTCTTTTAGCATTTTACACTTAACATTGAAGAAAAATCCTACCCTCGTTTATTCCTTAGGTAATTATATTTTTTCAATCTTCTTAAAATTCATTTTAGGACTCTCTTGTGTATAATTAAAAAATACATTCAAGTATTTCTTCTTTGTATACCTTGATAAGGTATTTGAAGATTCTTCATCCAATGTAACTATCACATATTTGGAGAGTACTTCCTCTGACTCTTTAGTATGTTTTGGCTTGCTTCTTGACTAATCCTTCAACAAATATTCTTGGGAAGATTTTCCTTCACCTCCATATCCAAATCCTGCATGGAGTGGTCTCTTTGTCATTTTGATAGGCTGGACAATTCCTTGACCATTAATGCCAAGGCCTTTTCCTTTCAATCCCATTTTATTTAGCAGCTTAGAACTTATTCCCTTCATGTGATCTTCAAATTTATAAGCACATGAACTTGATAAATGTTTAGTATTAGTATATTAAGTATCCCTAACATTTTATTCTTTATTATGTACATCAGAAGATACATTAATAATTAGAGAATTATTTTCTTCCAAGTTTTCAACATCATTCTCATTAATATATGAATCACTACTATAAATAGAATGTACCTCTATTGTCTAGCTTGGTAACATCTATAAGCTAATTCATTCATCTATTGCTTGATGCTTAGGATAACTATGCTTTGCATCTTTTCTAATAGGTGCCTTCACCTTTGCTTTTCATCTCTACTCATTCTTCTTCTTAAACCATAATGGAGCTTGACTAGAATGTATTATCTAGCATTACTTGGTAGTATGACCTTGGTAGGCAGAATGTCTATATGTCTCTAAATCTTCACATATCTTCTTCTTCTATTGATGTTCCTACTACAATTCTTCTCAATGCATCAATTCTTTGTTAGAGCCTTTCAATCTATTGTTCATATCATTGCTCTGCTACATTCCAACTTTTTTCTTGAGATTGTAGATATTGCATTATTATAGTCATAATGGAATTTAGTAATAACTAAATCTAGGATAACATTGGATCCATTGTTCTATAATAACTAATTTTGGTTAAAACAACAAAATCATAAATTTACCTACAAACTTAGTTCTGATATCAAACTTGACATTTTAGAGTGATATCTACATAGAATTTAACCCATTACAATAACCACTTTAATACTAAACATGATCCATAAAATTTAGCAATATTACACTTGCATAATTTAATTTTTCTTTTAGAATAACTAAATAGAATAATTTAAGAATTTAACTTAAGAATCATTAATTTAACAAAATGATTCATAACATTCAATAATAATTTGATAATGGAGTTTAGCATGAAGGCCTATGTGTCTGGGTCCAATATTAGTTGATATATTAGGAAAAAAAATTAAAAAGTACTTACAAACATATCCAAATATAAAAGTGAACAACTATAAAGTTGTTCTTCAGGCAGAAATGCTGCTAGTCTCTTTTTAGACTTTTACCAAATTCTGCTTTGAAATCTTTCTGCAAATTGAAATATCTTTCTAGATTTTAGCCTTTACAATAGCTATTGGATTTTAAATTTTGTTTAAATAAAATTTATCATTTTTACATAGCCATTCAAATATATATCCCACTCAGTTGAGCATTATTACTTTTGGCTCAGAGGATAGGGTTCAAATCCCATGGTTTATGCATATTCATATTTTTAGCATTGAAAACAAGTACATTTGTCCCACATTTGGAAATTCAGTTTAAATTTATCTATGGATTTAATAAGATGTATCCTCCCATTTTATTCATGCCTTAGACAACATTCTTTGCCATGGAATCTTCAATGGTTCATTGAAGTCTTCAGTGGAAACTTTTACAGTTGATATGTGGCATTTGGTTATGACCTATGTGTGGAAATTATGTGACATGTTGATTTTCACATGGATGGAATGTGAATATTATGTGGTATGTATGTGGAAATATGTGGTGACTTTGGGTTTCAAATGGAATGTTGATTTATAGGGAAAATATAACATGAAAGGTATATAGGGTTATGTAGATAATTAAATAAAATTGGACCTTGGAAGTAAATTGGTGGAAAGCCACATGGTGGCTTGAGGACCCACCACATGGTCAAATATCTCTAGGCCACTTGTCGACCTCTTGCCATGCTACTTTTTAATGTCCAACTGGATGCTCTTAAATTTTTTACTGATTATCAAAGATTACTATATCACATATCAATGATAAATGATAAAGACCACACATTTGTTTTTCTCTTACTTCATGACACATGTCATGTTCTTATAGGGCTATATTTTTACACATGATCTTGTTGACTAAATTTGACCATAAATTTTGTATATGAACTCTGTTTCATGGACCATAAATTACACTAGAAAGCTCTCAAGATTCTCTACATAGTGGAACTATTCTCAAATCATTCCATAGTGGTCATTTTTTTAGTTTGAAAAAATTTGACCAATTTGACCAACTTGAAATAACTTTGATCATCTGCACAAGTAACATATGAGCTTCATCTTCAATGCTCCACATACCATTGGAAATGTCTCAACATGATCTACACAATGGTGCAAGTTTAGATTTGATGTAGAACATTTCATGAATTGACCTCTAGATCAATATTAAGTTCATGGTCTCATAAATCACTTCAAATACTTGGATAAGGTATTTCCTAACTTCTTATAACTTCCTTAAGGTTTCCAATCCTTCATCAATCAGTAAAAAAATATTCAAAATGCAGACTTATAGAAATTTTGGAGCTTCATTGCTAATTGTATTAAGTCTGATTGAGATCTTAATTAAAATTTTATATTTTAATTATTCAAAAATACTATAATAACCTTATATAAACCCTATAAAAAACATCCACCTTTCATATCACTTAATTTAATTCAAAATATTCATCTACTTTCCTTGTCCAAACGACGCTACAATAAAACCGTCAAACTCTTCTCTAAACTATGTATTGTGACTCCAACCTATAGTTCAATACAATAGTTTAATAAATCCAAAGAATGAATAATAAAAAAATTAAATATCACATACCATAAACATTCATAAAAGTGTTTAACTCTATTTCAATAAGCTTTACCAATTTTATTCCTGACTATGCATTAACAAAGTTGCTTCTACCTTTATACATATTGTGCATCACAACTTGTAGACTCAAAATGGATGTTAACCAAGAATAATTTCCATATAGAATGATTTTATTATCACTATTTCATATTATTTAAGAATCATTAATTTCATAAAAGATAAAACAAGTTCCTTTCTCTTCTTTTATTGATTAAATAATGTATTACACTCACTCCTAGAGTAGAACAAAGTTTTTGTCCTCTATTTTATTCTTATCTTTCTCCTTTGTCCTCTAAAACCCTACTTTTATATAGAACTTTGGTCCTCCCTACAACAATCACACCCTTAAACATGCATATATATTATTTTATATCACTTCAACATGCAGCATGACTCTCTTTCAAGACCATTGCCATGTAGGTAGCAATTATACAATCTTGTTCCTTGTCCTACATTTCCTTATTTATGAATTCTACATTTAAGTAAATCTAACCAAATTATTAGGACCTTATAATACCATATTCCATTATTTAAAACCTTATAATAATGATGAATATTTGTATGAATTTTTTAGATGATCATCTTCAAAAGAAACAATAAAGATATTTAGGACTATATTGCTTGGGAGGTTATGTCTTGATCCTCTATAAAAGTGTATATGTTGTGGTTTAAAAATTTAAACTTATCAAAATAGAATTTTTTTACTTCAACATTAGTTTCATACCTTAAAATATAAAACTTTGTATGATAGGCCTTTTTGTAAGCTAAGTTTTCATTTATGTTGTCATGTTGAATTCCCTCATGCCTAAAGAATTTTGAATAAATAATAAAGAGAAGAATCTCATATCAATATGTTTAAGAAGTGATAATGTGTAGTTGAGTTGTCAATATATTTAAGAATGTGTCTTGTTTGAGATTATATCATATTTTTGAAAGTGAGATATCTATTTAAATTCATTGAAAGTTCCTTTTGATCCAAGTATACAAATTTAAGAGTCATAATAAATGAAGAGATGGTAGTATTAGTAAAATAGTGTTTTGTGATAATTAAGATCATAGAAGAGATTGATTTTTGGAATTGGTAAAAATAGTTGGTGAATAAGTAAGTGGACACTTATCGTGACATCAATTAATCTATGTACTTGTCATAAATTCTTGTACTAATTTATGTTGCCTTAGAAAGGCCTTGTTATATAGGGGAAGTGAAGTATTAGTCTTGTCTAAATATAAGGTAGGTTAGTTGAGTGAGTGGATTGGTAAAAGATAATATTATTCAGGTTTAATATATTGGATCTAGGGTGATATCTTGGAACCATATCAACAAGATCCATGATATAGCTAAGGAAATGTAAAAAAGGATCAATTTTTCTATTATGGAACTTGAACTTCTATCATGGCACATAATGTGATTGTGTAGTGACTTTGTGAATGTATTTATGAATAATTTTTTTTTGATGTTTGTGGTGAAATGTGTTTAGGGACTTTAAAAATTGTAATCTTGGATTGATATTTTAATTTGATCTCATGCAGTCAAGGTTTACATCTAATAGCTCAAAAAAATCCTTTTTTGTTTTTTACATAATTAGCAAAATGGAAGATGTTGGATGCACTCTATGATTATCTAAGATTCAAAACCACTGAGTAGAGAAATGAGAACGTCTATTTGACGTGTTCAAATATTTAATAAGTATTTAAAGGCTAACAAATTAAATATTTGACTTTTGGGTTGTTCTCATATTCCAAAAGAGGGCTTAAACTCTAGAAATGGGTTTTCACAAACATAAAGATCTAAATTTGTAAACAACCTTTAAAAAAATTTAAATTTTTTGATTATATTATCCAGCACACTATATACAGATTTGAATTGATTTTATTCTCCTAGGTGTCTTCAAACATCCATAAATATTAGTTACATTCCTTAGACCTACCAAGACAAGAAAGTTAGGGTTTCAGAAGAACAACTTGAACACCTATTAAGGTGGTGATGAAAATATTAAACTTATTATCCAAATATATTTCTAAGGGATAATCCTAATTTATTAATCCTCATTATAATTAATTTTATGAATTCTTGTTTACAATCTTTGACAAACATTAACATGGCTTCACACAATTATTCTTATGAGATATAAATTTCACTTGGAACTTTGTAATCATGTTTCAACCTTGTTTAGAGGTCTAGTTATTGCTTATGGTTAGGACCTTAACAAGGACATCACATATATTTTACTCAGTGCATGGATTTTAGTCCCTTCATATAGTAATATCCTTGTGCAATCAAAGTAAATTATGTACTAATAGGTATGATTGTTCAAATTTTTCCTTTCATGTCTTTAAATTAAGCTCTAAACAATGGTAATAAAACAACTAAAGCGTGTTATCTAATGAACAATTACACTTATAAAATGGTGCATGGTTCTATAAAAAATCAAATAGAACATCAATATATGTATTTTGATTCCTCAATCCTTGAAATCTCTTGATAAAATTACAATTTATTATATACTCAGATGTTGTCTAAATTGTATTTAAGAGTCACCTTAAATATAAAGATGATGCAAATTATTTAATGATTATAAAGAAAAATCATCCCAAGGGGATTCATTAATATCCATATTGCCTTCTAAATATATTATCATGAATAAAATATATCGAAATAACCAAGAAACTCAATTATTATGGGTTTGTTAGAAATCTTGATTTATAGACCCAAGTGCATACATAATGGGGATTTTAATTGAAAAAAAACTTTATAATGATATTTTAGGTTTCCTTCTTTCTTTCTATTTTTTTAAACTTATAAACTCATCGCTTAATCCATTTACACCATTATGCTCATCTCATTTATAAAATTTTACGCAACACCATTTATTTAAAAGACTATCATATAGATTCATTTATTTACAGAACATAGATTTGATTCGAAACATAATTTAAATCTATATCAATGGAGAATGAGTCACTTTTTATTTGAATATCCTTGTACCCTTTTATCACCTATTCCAACCATGAATAGGTTTGGATAACCTATAATATCCCCTTCACTTATTCAAACAATGACATGTACAAACATTGTGTGTGTGTGTGTGTGTGTGTGTGTGTGTGTGTGTGTGTGTGTGTGTGTGTGTGTGTGTGTGTGTGTGTGTGTGTGTGTGTGTGTGTGTGTGTGTGTGTGTGTGTGTGTGTGTGTGTGTGTGTGTGTGTGTGTGTGTGTGTGTGTGTGTGTGTGTGTGTGTGTGTGTGTTTAATTTTAATTTTTGGAATGCTATAGAATTATATATTATAGAACTAAGAATGGAAAAAGTATTTTTCACTCTATAAATTTTTTTAAAGACTCTTTTCACTTCAATCAATTTCTACACAAGTTTCATCGATCCTTCTTAATAATTTATCACCCTCATACAATAAGAAACTTTTAATAGTATACCTATATATCAGACCACGTCATTAATACTAAAATTATAAACATCAAACACTAACTGGAGACCTTCCTCTCTAACTTTCATCTTCTCATCAAAACCTTGCATGTAGTAAACCACAACTTTTATTATTGACTATCAATATAGTCATTCCATTACAAACCCAAGAGAAAGTAATAGATATAAAAATGAATAAATGATGAATTATCAAATGCTTATGAAAACTCAAATAAACTCTAGATTGTGGTATCCTAGCTCCAAATGTCATTTAGACCCCATACACACAAAAATGTGTTATTATTCTATTATAATATATGCATTTATTGAATACACAACTCTTTCAGACTCAAACAAAATATTAGTATTTTTATACAAATCTTTAGCATCTACTTATGTAGTCTTGTAGAGTGTGACCTACATAGGCCTGGAGGTTTTATTACTTAAATCTCTATGACTCACTATTGTTGATTCAACCTTATACGTGTTTATTTGTCATAATGATCTCCTATCTTGGTTGTGAAAAACTTATTGTCAAATAAAATTTTAGTTTTGGTCACCAAGATTTTTCCTTCATTTCTTAGTTTATCCTTATAGGACCTCCTTTCAACATAGAATAATTTTCAACATAGATCTTTTCATTAATTTACATATTCAACAAGGTAAATATGTTCTCAATAAAGTAAAAAAAAAATTCTAAAATCATGTTATGAAGGTTCATGCCCTCCACAAATGGTCACACTCCTTATAAGCATATAGAATTTTAAAATATTCAAATATTCCATTTTGGAGGAAAAACTCAAATTATGATAACTTAATGTGTTCTAGGGAAAATGAAGCATTCAATGGATTCTTATTGACCTTTAAAGAATTACTTAAGACCTTGTATCACAAATGACTTTATTTATGTGTTTGCATTTAAACTTTATTGAATCTCTTGCATTAGGTATTGAAGAAAAACTCTTGAAAATTGGTCCACGTGGTTTATAAGGGTTCCTTGATAGTATCCAAAAAAATTCTTCCATTGAAAGGTCTTTTTGAGTAAATAAGATATGAATGTGTATTGCCAGACCGTGTATGGGGTATAGAATTGAGTTATGATAAAATCTTGACACGTCATGAGATTTTGAGTAACTAATAGCTATGGAGATAATTTTAAGAGTTATATGAATGAGTGTATTGAGATATTATAGGGATACTAAAAGATAAAATAATAATCATAAGTCCTCATAGCTAAAACAATGTTTCCCTCTATTAATGTTTTAGAATGTAATATTCTAATGGTAGGATGTCCTTGATATTATATAAACAACAAAAATCATTGGTATATGCAACTCCTAAGAGGTCTATATATTTATATTTTTAGTAATGAATGTAATAATATCAAAAAACATATGACTCTAAACAATATTATTCCACTTCAAAATGAATCTTTTGTTACATAATGATATGACACAAACAAAAATAGAGATTGTAATTCCAAACATGATATGCCTTGATATGTTTTATAAACATATAAATTTTAATTATTTATTTTGTGATAATTGTTTTGTATATTTACCATAGAGTTTAGTTAGTAACCAATAGATACAAAATTAGTAGATTAACTCTATCTCATTCTGCCTTCAATGTTTTTATAATGAATGAATAAACAAGGTTATAATAATTGAATACATATTTTTCACAAATAGTTTTATAGATTTTGGTCAGATTAATTTTCCTTATCTTGGATATTTTCACCTATCCCTTGAACTTGAACAAACAATATATTTTAATATACCCTCAAAATCTAAAACTAATGTTCATATATACCAATCATTCCTTACTATTTCATTTGCATGGCCTTGGAAGTATCACCATATATACGCATTTACGAATTCTAGATTGAGATAATTTTTTTAAGCTCCATGTTCTCACCCTTAGTGTGTAAAGAGTGTCAAGAAACTCTTCTAGCACTTTTTTCTTCTCATGTAGTACAATTTACAGCTTTGTAATACTTTTACTTACACTTTTGAGAATATTAGAGAAGAGCATGTTTTCCCTTTTCATAGATTCCTCTCTTATGAGTGCCAATGACAACATTAAATGGAGATAATTCTTCATTAACCTCACATCCTAGTGCCTCATCTGTGCAATAAGTTCATCCATATCCTTGGGCATTAAAGAAGATTCATTTTCATCTTCATTTATTAGATCCTATACAAAATTACGCATCTAATTCACTAAAAAAATTAAATATAGTGTGAAACCTCATAAAAACTAAAAAAATGGTATGAAGAATGGAAGAAAAAAATTTAGTAACAAACTTTTTCTTGGGTTGTATTGTCAATGGTTTGTTAAATATAATATATTTTATGAAACATTGCCATGAAAAATTATTTATTTTCTACTTTTGGTTATGCCATCATTTAGTTAGCTTGAAAAATTAAATTTTATGAAAGCAAGGGAACCATATATGGCCCAACCAGTAAAGAACAATTTATCTTCATAATTAATTGATCACATCTAGTTAAAAATGTTTCTAGACATTTCATATTTAAGATCATTTAAATAAGATTGATGGACATTTCAGTGTTATTCATAAATTGATGTATACATTATTTATGACAACAAGGTTATCCATTTCTACTTAAAAGTTTTATAGGTGCAATACCAAACACCTACACAGAAGCTATAAGATGTCGAAAATATTTAAAAACATAAAAAATAAATATCTAACACCATGAATTTATGCTTCTAACATGCTTGTTATGATATTTGGAAGTGTAAGTTGCCTCCTCACCCCTCCTCCTCTTCATCCAAGAATAGTCTGCATGCATTTGGCAACTAATCAAGCATTCTATGGGCACCGTGGATCAATAAAATATTGAAATGAGGTACATGGAGGGAAAAGAGAGAACCCATGAACTAAATTATATATTAAAATCTATATAACCATGGTAAGTTGTTGAATTACATATCAAGATGTGAACATGTGCATTACATTGGTAATATTTGAAACATTGACCAAAAAAGGCAAACACATCAACATGATAACTTACCTATCAAAATCATTACATACATACATATACAGATGATTTCAAGAGTATATGTGAACATAATCACAATAATTAATCATGCATAATTGTGCACCACATCACTAAATTCAATATGAATCACCAAAGCATTTATTAAATCATAGATAAATGACACACTTCTTATCCGAAAAAAATTATAAATGAAACACTTATATTCAAATTATGATATCAAATTAGTATGTATCATTTCACATTATACATGCCATACATATCATTTCTAAGGTAGTATTTGTCATGCAATATCCATGTTCATGGCATGTACATAAATCCTCATATTGAGGACACATAATCTTGAAGTGGACTACTAATGAATTCGAATATATGCATTTATGAGACTCTCACAAAAATACTTGTATTTGAAAATGTCTAGTTTAATGCTATTGACAAAAATTAAGAAGAAGACATGAACATTAAAAATATACTTATTAGTTTGTTAAAAAAGTAGAATAACTAGGCTCTATGAAATGGTTCATAATGGTTTTGACGATGTAGGGTCATCTCCGTCAAAATCCTATATAAAATTTTAATACATAATATAATAAAAATATATAATGGTAGGGTTGAATGAAAGTAAAAGGAAAGATGAAGAGTGTATAAGCATAACTGACACAAATGTTATCCTCATCTTTTCCACCATCATTGATTGATAGAGATGTAACCCTAATGGGTCATAATTTCTACATGGCATTCATATTCAGCAGACTAAAAAGGATTATGGGATCAATGTTAGAAATAAATAAAATCAAAATAATAATTTGGACACAAATAGACATTGACTTTATTTATGTGATGCAACTCATGAGGATCAATTTATTTTTTTAGGTCCCCCAAGAAACACTCTTACATTTCCATCCAAAGTACTACCTCAAAGGAATGTGTTCATCATAAGTATAATGTGTATGATTGTCTTATATTTAAATTTTGGATGGTGAATTCCAAATAAATATAAAATTTATTATTGAAACCCTAAAATCAATTTACCTTGTAATCTATGAAAAAAATTAAACAAATTAAATATAAGATGAGGTCGATTGTTAGTTTTGTGTTGTTGTTTCTCAACCCTTTGTCATTCTTGGTCAAGTTCTTGATGAAGTTTTTGTCACCTTAAGAATTTTTGCCTTCCCTATGATAATATTTTCCTTAAATCATATCCAAGTATGATGTCAATTATATCCTTCAAGGCCATGTAATTGAGATTGTGTAGTTTAGAGACATTCTCTTTCCCTATCCACGATCTTTATAGCATGTCTTTCTTATTGATGATCTAGCTTTTTAAGAGTCATTATATAGGTCTAAATTTAAATTTTATTCTTGTGTATTCTCTTAATTTTGTCTTTGTTTTCCCACTACTGACATGCCCTAGGGGTCTTCTCGGAATGGATAGCCTACCATGAATTTTGATATGGTGGTTGTTAGGTCATTATAGTGACAAAAAAGGAAGAATATATTGACCACTAAATGTGTTACATGGAGAGAACATGTAATAGAAAAAATCCCACTTTACAATACCCATATATATAAATCATACTCAGATGCAAACAATCATTCGTAAAAGAAGACATTTTAGGTTATATGCATAAATCATAAAGCAAAAAACAACATCCTCAAAGACACAAAATTATTTTTACACAGTTTGATTTTACCTCCTCTATGTAAGATTTTGAGGAGTTCAGATCCTAGTCACTATCATCATCATCATCATCATCATCATCATCATCATCATCATCATCATCATCATCATCATCATCATCATCATCATCATCATCATCATCATCATCATCATCATCATCATTATCATCATCATCATCATCATCATAAATAATTTCATCAACATCTTCATCATCCTTATTCTCCTCCTCCTACTATTCCTACATCAATGGTTAGTAAAATTACATCTCTTTGAACGTAAATGGAACAACAAACATGTATGCTTGCAATGGAGGAAATGGTTTCTTTAAGATCCCCTAGGAAAAATCCCTATGTAGATTTTTGGAAAATATTGAAAAGTGAGTTTTAAAATGGTGGTGAGTTGAAAGGAAAGTAGTTTTATTGGGAAAGTGAATCATATATTTCATGCTTTGGATAGAATCCAGATTTCATAGATGGGGTTTAGGGTCTCTGGAGAGTAGTCAGAGCGTATGGACACCATGCACACTCTATAGACATTATCTAGAGTTTGTGAAAAATTTTGGAGCTCTATGGATGATGTCTAGACTATATGAACATCATCCAAAATTTATAGATGTTACTTAGAGTCTGTGGACATTGTCAAGACTAAGTGGGTAGAGTGTAGAGTCTAGGGAAAACATCTAAACTCTATGACCAACCTCCAAAGTCTATAGACACCATCTAGAGTATGCAAATGCTCATCCATGGCTTATGGATGACATCCAAAGACTATGTATGTCATTCAACATCTATGGATGCCATCTAGAGTTTATAAACATCTCAACTTGGTGGACACCATGTAATATCTATGGACACTATCTAGAACATGTGGAAAATGTATATAGCTCATGGACAATGAATAGAGTCTATGGACAACATCTAAATCATGAAAACATTATTTATAATTGGTAAACATAATATACACTCTATGGACACCATCCACACTCAGTATATATCATATAGAGTCTATAAACATCATCTAAAACTAGTGGATTCTATCTAGACTCAATGACCATTGATGAGAGTTTGTGGATGACATCTAGACTTAGTAAATGTCATCTACATTAAGTGGACACTATCCATAATTAATTTCCATCATCTAGAGTTTGTGGATGTTGTCCAAACTTGATGGATACTACCCAAAGACTGCAGACACCATCCATACTTGCTAGACACCATCCAAACTTGGTGCACATCATCTAGAGTCAGTGGATGATGTCCATTAGTTTTGGGTGGCATCCAAAGTGTGTGTCCAACATCTAAAATTTATACATATAGTATATATCTTCTAGATGGTGTGTAGGATCCATGGGAAATGCCTATATATATTCCTAACCACTTGTATTTGGTCATTTATATCATATGTATAGTCCAAACCTCAATCACATCTTCTACCCTAAACCTCATCCCCTAATCTCAATCT
>JARHVA010006976.1:517500-542500 GCA_037957365.1 Torreya grandis | reverse complement strand
TTGTATCATTATATTTTATAATATTTTTAGCATTGATAACCCCAATTTTAAATTTATAAAACTCTAAAAATCTTTTCAGACTACTTGACATATAAGTGTGTAAATCATAAATATGTTCTTATGATTTTACAACATTTTTAAATGTGGTTACAACTTTGTATGCAAGATTTATTACGTGGACCATGTAATGAATTCAAATCATATATGGGGACATTTTTATCTATATTCAAACACACAAACCATTTATTTTCCCATTTATGACTGTTTCACCATCAACCCTAAAACATATCAAATTTGTAGCTATAACATAATCATCCATCAGCACCATATCCTTCAAATTATAAATAACTAAGTTGAAAAGGTTTTATACATTAGAATTTTCAACAATTTATGTATAGATAATAAATGAAGTTTCCTTAAATTGTTCTCAAAATTGTAAACATGGATAAAAACCTATGATGTGTTGAAAATTGGTATGACCTCATCAATGGACATTGATATACACCTTGCATTTTCAACCTTTTCTTTCAGTTATTCCTTCTCAATCATCACAAGACATTTGACCATGTCCCAAGAAATTCCATTTGACCAATGTGATTATGGAATGTTATGAATTATATTATATTTAAATTGATTTTTATATTATGAAAAGTTCGATAGAGATCTACATTTTTTGAGAATACGGTATATCATTGAGAACCGTATATTTTTGGCATGTTAATTCACCTAAATAACATTTACTATTTGAGCTATAATTATTCCTCCTTTCTCAACAAGATGTTTCACATGTCTCTGATTAATTTCATACTTTGTTATGTATGTAACATGCATGCATTCATTGGTATCTTTTTATCTATGAGTATTTTTAAATTGTCCATCTTGTTCAACTGACACATAAATATTGCCATAATCTTTATCAATTGTGTCCAAATTAAGTTTAATTTTGTGATAATTTCCTATTTTCAAAGAATATATTATACATTTATATTTACTTGGGGTATCATTACTATTTTATGGCTCTAGTGGTTCAATTAAAGGAAATTTTGTTGCCCAATCAAACTAAAATACCTTCCAATTCTCTATCTGATTCTCTTTCTTTGCATAGATTTCTAAGTACTTTTATCAAATGATCTTTAGGTCTAATGAATATAAGTGTCATATTCCAAATTCATCTCATCATTAGTAATGTCCTCAAATCTCCTCTTAATTGGCAAAAAATTCATATTTTTATTTGCAATGGAAATTATTGTTTTATGAGATCTAGAAGT
This sequence comes from Torreya grandis, assembly GCA_037957365.1. NCBI lineage: Eukaryota > Viridiplantae > Streptophyta > Pinopsida > Cupressales > Taxaceae > Torreya > Torreya grandis. The sequence goes on along the minus strand of JARHVA010006976.1, from coordinate 541,232 downwards.
TTCTTTTAATCTGTGTATCACATCATCTATATTTTTATTAATTATAGCCATGCCATCTTAAAAATTGTCTTCAATTGGTGGCATGTCATCATAAATAATATCTGTAAATGTTTAAATAGTATTATGATTAAATATTTATTTTGGACAAGCATAGTCAATGGAGGTATGTGCATCCTTAAAGATTTTTATATTATCCTTCAAATGTTAAATAATAATTATTAAAAATAAATAAACTTTTTAGATCACTTAATACCCATATTAGGAGTGGGTGTAGGTTAAATTTGATTGGGTGTTCTTATTGGATTCATAAAATAAGATAATATTCTCTTTGTCATTGATGATTGGCCTAATATCTTAACATTATCATTAGATAAAATTGTAGACTTTTTTTCAAGACAAGCTATGACTTACCACTTGGTACAATGTAGTTAATAATCCTTTCTGTCTGACCTCTCTTCATAGTGCCTATATATGCCAAACACTACCAAGTATTTTTTTTATTCACCCAATCCTTGTAGACACCATCTAGAACCTTTGGACATTATCTAATATGTCTAGTCACCATCCAAACCCTTTGGATAGTGTTTAGACTTATTGGATGGCATAATCCATGTCAAGTCACCATCCACAATCTTTGGAGAATGTCTATAACTTGTGGATATTATCCAATTTATTTGGTCATTTTTTAAACCATGTGGATGATGTTTATACCTTATAGACATTGTCTAGTCTATCTGGTTGCTATCAATATACTATGGATAATGTCAAGAACCTATAAATTTTATCCAATCTATTTGGTCATTATGTAGACCTTTTGGACATTCTATAGCCTATACAATCATCATCTAGACACTTTGGATGAATTCTAGACCTTGTATATGGTGCTTAGTCTATTTAGTCACCATTTATACCTTGTGGACATTAACCAAACACTATGATAAATATATAGTCTACTTAGTCACTATCTATCCCCAATGGATGCCATCCAAAACTTATGGATGCCTTCTGATTCCATTATCTAGGCCCTTTGGTCACATCCCTACCATCAAGTCCATGTAGTCATTTGAGTTTGGGTTGAATTTATGATCTTGATTATCTATGAAATATATTAGCTATGTAGTGTATAATATATGTTGATGAAATAATTTAGATTGTACATCTATGGCATGGTTATTTATAATCAAAATTATGGAATTAGTTGTCAATGGTATGCTAGCCCACCTCTAAATCCAATTTAAAACCCAATTTTTTTGGTGACCTAATACTCTTTCTAGGTCCAAAAATATAGCCTAATCTATATTTTATAAAATAGAATATTTGTGAATTAATGAAGATTTACTACTAAGAAAAACTTTGATGGAGGAAATAAGAATAAGAACAACTAATACACACATATGTGGGAATGAAGTTATCATGTACGTAATTGTCCACTTCATCACCCTTGTTCCACTCCACCCTTTCTACCTAACATATATCAAGCCAACATAAAAAATCAAAGGCTATGTTAAAAGATTTATATTATTGACTAAAATAGGTATGTGGAAAGGGCCACAAAAATAATCACCTATGAACACGTGAATCGAATAAAGATTAAATTTAGCCAAAGTTTCTCCCACATATTATGAGATGGAGTCATTGAAAACTTCATGAACACCCCCATTATCTTGCCTCCATTCCCTCCCATCACACTATAATATTAAAAATGACATAAAAAAATCACTATGTGTATGCAAATTTACCAAACATCAAGTATTATACATATGAAAAGATAATAATTATTTTGGAATGAACATTTAATGAAACATAATTGAAAGTACCTATGTTTTCCCATTATTTGAAACTCTAATAATAAAATAATATACATCCCACCGATATTCCCTAATAGTATATTTGTGGCAATGTAATGTCTATCCATGTCAAGTTGGAATCCCACCCCCACTAGTAGGTGCACCATGTGAAACCCTATTGTGATATGTGAAAAGATGATAGGGGGTTCTAAACTCAAGGCATGCCCATAATGATCACTAAATTATAATTTATTTTTCATAAATTAATATATGTGACAATTTATTATTATATATAAACAATATCAGACCTTAAAAATTCACTTGTAAGGGTAATAACTAAAACTACATACAATCTGTTTCATCTTAGCTAAAATTTGTTGCAGGAAATTATTTACTTCCAAACCATCCATGATAAATTTGAACCATTGAACAGTCAAAATATTAGTTGTAATCAAAAAATAGTTTTCTTGTTTGTTAGTTTAGAATATGGTTTACAAAATTGACCCTTATCTATGAACTAGAAAATTCAGCTTCAAAGTAATGGTTGCCATGACACTCAATTATTGTCCAAAAGGGAATGAGAAACCAATTTTTTGACACATAAAAAATAAATCATGGAATTCTTTATGTGTCACCATCCTTCCATATTCCTATGGGGTATTTGGTTTCTTCACACGGTAGTACTTCATTTACCATAGGATCATGGGCTAAGAAGTCCCCCAACATTGCATTATTTCATTGGAATCTTCAATATTGAATCTAGGTACAATATGATTAATAAAATTAATCATCATAAAATCATTGAGAAGTCCAAAAATTCCTATATATATGTTTTAAATAAATTATTAATTATGTCAATGTAATTTATCATCCTTAAGAAACCTTAGAAACTAATCTTATGTTGGAGGAAGCATGTTAGTTAGAGATAAAGACTAAGAGAGAGATTGTTGGGTCTATTTCAAGACCAAGACAAATAAAAACATATTATCACATAGAGATAAGGCTGACAAAATTCCATAAAAGAAAATAAACCAATATAAGGTTGAAACATGGCAAAATGAGTGCTAGAAGATGAGTGAAGAAAGCCTTTGACATCTATATTTTGTAAATAATATTAGGTAAAGTGGTCAATAAACTAAGATTATTTGTTTTTTCAAGTATATTTTTAAGATTAAAATCATTAATTTACATATTTTTATCCTTATTAAATATTTCCTAACTATTCCAAAAATTAATCATGAATGCTAAGACTTGGAAGAGAATTTTGATGACAATTTGCAGTACATAATAGGGTATTTTGTGTGTTAGAAAACCAATTTATTTGAAAATATTAACCTAATAAAATTTTAATCAATTTGTTTACATGTGAACTATATATGAGTGAATAATATTTAATATTTTTTTTAGTGATTCTAGACTTGAAATAGGGTTTATATTGTTGAAACTCTAACTATTATGTTATTATGGGTGTACAAGTCATAACAATCACTTGAATCACATGTATAAATATGCATGAGTTCAAAAAAAGGATTGAAATGGTTTAATGAGTTTATTGAGATTATTTTACAAGTTTTATAAAGATAAAATATTTAGGCTTTGTGGACTATTTTTAAGAAGTTCTTGGGCTCTATACATTTTTAAAAATCCTAAAATAGGGTTTTCAAGCACAAATTGATCTGTAACTCCATTTTAAACAAGTAGAATATCTTAACATTTTTAGGGAAGGTTTTAATATATGTTTGAGAACCAATCCAAGTGTTATTAGGTGAAGATAAGTATTTAATAATAATATATAATTGATTGTGTATTTATTCTCCTATAGGTGTCTATTAAGAAACCAAAGAAAAACTTAGATTTTGATTATTTCATTTTGTTCTTGGATTCAAGCCCTATATAAAGGTGTATGCATATTATTTGATCATTTTAAAATGGTGTTTAATTTATTTCAATCCATTTTTTATTGGTTTTATTTTAATATGAGTTAGGAGACTCAAATAGGCCTAGAAACACATAATAAAGCAGATTTGTATTTGGGTTATTCTCTTGAGAAACCAATAGATACAAGATTAGTTTCTCACTATATTATGAAATATATAATAAATAATAAGGTCATACAATGAATCATTAATAATAAAAATAGAATAATACACTTTTATCAAGATCAGCAAACCTACATATAGTCATGTAGTAGAGTTTAATATTGGGTTGATTTTTTTGGTCATTTGATGACCCAAGTGATGATTGGAAGTTGTGAAAACATTCAAAGGCTCTATATATAGATATTTATAATGGTTTGTTTTTATGACAGGTATGAAATTCATAATGAAGTTATTTTATTTTATTTTATATCACCCTCAATGGCAAAAGAGACTCATTCAATATCCTATAATGGCAAAAGTGGCAAATAAGACTCACATGCATGACACAAAAAGAAAAAAAAGTATTTAAATTATTTGATAATTGCATAATACATAGACAAAATGAAAAATATCAATCAAGAATCACATTACATCTCCATAGACATTCCTCTCTATACATATACTCTTTAGAAATAGACCAAAAATAGTATAAATCCAAACATAGACCTGTAGTTACCTCTATGTGCATCTTTCAAACAAGGATGGAGTAGAGATATGATATGAAATCCTTTCTAGCTAAATTTATTGACAAAATACCCTGAATGCATGGGTATCTAGATTCAAATACATTTTCATGGGCATCGCTATATGGTTCTATTTGAATTGAGTGATGATTATGAATGAAACATTTGAAATGATAATTGGAAATGGCATATAAGGGAAATGATGGCCCATAATGGTGATACTACTCCAACCCACATTGAATTGGAAATGATTATTCATAATGTCATGGTTGACTGTTAGAGGTCATACAAGGTGAGTGATTATTTGTTTGTGGGTGATCATGTTGATTTTGTGGTTAGTTTATTGATCATCGATTATAGTTAAAAACGTGCTCGATGAAGGTTATCATGGAAGTAGGTAAGGGCGTCAAAGTTGGAAAAAATTACAAACTTGGAGGTTGACTATGGTGATCTCAAGAGCTATGAGACATGCACCATGTTATTAGTACGTGTTGGTTAAGATTGACCCTCTAAAAGTGTAAGATAATTCATAGCATATATTCTTTCTTGAATCTAAACATTTTTCTCAAAGATGCAATTGTCAAATCACATTAAGTAGTTTTAATTGGGTTGATGGTATAAACTATCCTTAATTTTCCCCTCATTGAGCTAATAAATAAATTGGTTAAATGTGTTTCTATCGCTAATTCACTTTCTACATTCAAAAGATGAATAAAGAAACTAAAGAAATGGACAAGGCTAGAAGTACCTGGATAAAGATTGCGCACCGTAATCCAGACATTTGTGGGCACCCCTCTTTGGCTGTGGAGGAATGACACCTGCAAGGAAAAATAAACTTGGACAAGAAAATGTTAAATGGATAGGCAGCAGGTTGCCAAGCGAAAGCTTGTTCCCGAAAGTGTAAAAACTTCCTCAAGGGAGGTCAACCCACTGATAACAGACAGATAAAAGACTAAGGAAATACAGAATGCCAGAATATAGGAGTGATAAACAAATTAGAAATGAAAGGAAAGATCAATGATTACCTGAAAGGAGTTGTCGGGCTGATGACAGTCGCCGAGGTCAGGAATGTTGCCGGCGTCGGTTGCCTAGTCTGCCGACTTCAGTTATCCTGCCGACGTCGATCAAGGAAGTAACCGGCGTCGGTCGGGGCAGTCGCCTGTAGTCGGGTCTGGTCGGGTTTTTGGACTGTGGATGGGTCTGGTTTGTGAATAGGTTCAAGGCAGAGCTCAGGGATGAATTTGAATGGACTGGGGAATGGTCAGGTTCTGATTAGGTGCCCTATACAGGGTATTTGTTGGCAGGAAGGATGAAGGAGATCACACTGAAAGGATGAAAGAGTGAAAGGAAGGTGGACAGAGGACAGGACCTGAGAAGGCTTTTCAGCCTCTTAGGGGGTAGGACAGAGGGAGTGGGAGACAGTAGATACCAACAACTGAACACTAAAGAAAAGAAATGAAATGAAATAACAGACTGTGCTTACCTTTTTAGCTTGCTGAATGAAGAGTGGGAGAGCTGTTGTTGAGACCACAGAAGACTTTGCAAGAGGAAATCTCTGCTCAAGAATCCCTGCACCTGTTGCTACTATTGCACGAGGTCCAGAGGGAGAAGAAATGAATGCCAAAATGCCAAGAGAATTCAGTTTACGAGCTCAAGGGGCTGGGGGCTGCAATGGATGCATAAAGGAGTCTTGAAGGCTGCCGATGTCGGCAGTATCACCGACGTCGGCCGAAGGGTCGCCGACGTCGGCAGTGGCAGAATGGGGACAGAGACTAAAAATAGCCTCTGCCCATTCTTACACGCCGCCGGGCGAGGGATTGTGGGAAGAACGGTCATGAGGATGCTTAAATTGGCATGGGAGGAAGATAATGAGAAGATTTGGCATAATAAAGGCTAAGAGGAAGGTGGAGGGATCCAAGGGAGGATCCAAGGTGGCAAGGGTGAGGTGGAAAGGGGGCCACTTAATTGAAATATTTAAGTTATTTTAATCAAATGAGTGGAGGGGACTAAGGCCAAGGGTTAGGATATGGGTTTGAGTTGGACAAGGGGGGAGAACCAAGGTGCAGACACATTTGTGGTGTCTACAAAATGAAGTATTCAATTACGGAAAATTGAGCCCCAAATCACATAAAGTAGTTGTAATTCCTTTGAGCAGGGTTAGTTTTCACTAATTATATCCTTTATTGAATGAATCTATTTATATCCCCTATTGACTAAATCTTATGATTTGTTCAATTAAAAACTTACTTAGGGTGAATTGAGCTCTAAATCAATTTAAATAATCATAATTAAGATGATGTTTCTTAATTTCCACTAATTATGTTCCCCATTGAATAAATTGAGTAATTCGTTTAATCAAGGATATAATTATGGATAATGGAGCCCCAAATCACTTTAAATAGTCACAACTAGGTTAAGGGGGATTGTTTTCCACTAATTTAATTCCACAATGAATTAATAGTGTAATTAGTTTAATGGCAGAGTCAATTATATAATATTCGTCTCAAAATAATATTATCTAGTTGTAATTGGGTTGAGGAGGATGAATTTCCCCTGCAACACATTATATATTATTTTAGTAAAGGTAACCTAAATTTGGATACTAAAGATGAATTAAAGATGGAAATAAAGTAAATTTTAGGGACCCCCTAACACCACCCCTACAGATCAAAATAAATTCATAAATAAACTCATCCAAATGTCATGGATTAAGTCATGGTCACTTCTAAGAGACCTCCAATGTTGATTGAAAATTTGGATCTAACATGTTAGCTAATTATTTCCACTAAAATAATTATATAATTATTTTTTTATAAGACCCTTTGTGGGTACAATGCAAGTAAATTATTAGACAATAAAGTGCATGAAGAGGTTTAAAAACTAGGGATAAGCTCAAAGTGATTCAAAAACTTTGGAACTAACTATCTATTTTCTCACAAACTCTATGTTATGGATTTCCAAATGAATCCACAAAGCCTTTTAAAAAATTATATCCATGATGCAAACTATGTAAAAATTGTGTAGCATGGATCCTATGAGTCATAATTACAAGTTTGGTCTAATTTTAAACACTCTATATTTTCAAATTTTATTTAGGCTTAGTTTGTTACCTCATGTTCTTGAGTTTAATTACAAACAAAGGTCTATGGGATAGGAAAAGACATTAAATGGGAGTTGGTTTGGTGGTGTAGTTACAAGAGATTGAGTTCATGTTTAGAGTTCTCCCTATTCTCTTAGCTAGCTATGACTTTTAGGTGTTATGTAATTCTAAAAAACATTTTATATTAAAGAATAATAATTATGCAATATTTGCGCTAGTGTTGAATTGTATCTATGTCCATTATGGCCACTTGTTGGTAGTAAGTTTTTGATTGAGAATTACAATTGGAAAGATGAGGTTGACTTGATCTACTAGATGTTTCTCCACATCGGGTTTATCTAGGGTAAAACTATTGAATCTATTGCCTTGTGATTGTCTTTGCTTCTAATTCTTTTTTTAGAATAATATAAAAAAAATTAAAACACATAATCCTTAATTTTAAGTAAATAAATTATCTCATAATAGTAGTTACATAATCATGTTTATGCTTGGGGATTAAAGGATTCATATTAGTGATCATTACATTGGAATATATATATATATATATATATATATATATATATATATATATATATATCACATATCAAACGTCACATAAAAATACACCCATATGTTGGCTCTAAAGGCTTACTAACATCAACCTCCAGAGATTCTTCCCAAATGCAATTTTTAAATCTAACATAAGGTTGATAAATTAGAGAAATAAAAACCTATGAAACTTTAAGGTTAGTTGAAATGGTTTATTATACTAGGTTCTAAATTAGAGAATGAAAAACCTAGGCAACTTGAATATAATTTTAAATGATTTATTACACTAAAATAGAACATTTATTTTTAGATTAAAATTTCAATCTCATATTTAATTTTAAGGCTTATATAGTGGGGGAAGCCCTATAGATTCCTTTCACAACATGCCAAAGATAGAATATGTTTTTGGAGACTACAAGTTATTGGCAAGTTGGTCAGTTGTGTCATGTTAGGTGTAGAGCATAAGGGGATGAACCTCTTAGGATGCATTTTGGTAGTCATGAATGAAAATCAGATATCAAACACTGTGAATTATTATATTATGGCTAATTACATAGGGACAACTTTTGGCCCCAATCTCTGACATGCCCTTTTGAATGCTTCCAACCTATTGATCAAATCCATTCATGGGAGGAGGCTCTACATTTGCATCAATTGAGTTTTCAAATATTTTTTCCCTCATGCATAAATAACATTGTTGAAAACATTATATCTAAGGCTCCTCATAGATTGTGTCCTATGGTAGTGAATTTTGCATTTTTGTAAATTTTTAGTAGGCCTTTTAACTTCTTACGTAGAACAATATAGGCTAGAGGTTTATTAGGATCTAGTTTCTCTAGATGGTGTGAGAATTTTTTATCTATTGAATGGTTTTCTAGTCCCAAAGCTTCCAAAAATACAAAATGAACCTTTCCCATTATGGGAAAGTATTCATACCATGAGAAATGTAAATTTGTTATGTAATCATCAGCTTCAACTAGTTGTGTTCCTCTAAAGGCCATCACTATTAACATGGCATCTAATTCCTTATAAAATAAAATGAATGCCTATGTAGATATCTTCTGCAAGTGATCTAGTTAGTTACCCATAACAACAAGATAATATTCATGAAAATGGAACTACGTAGTATGTCATTTCCCTTTAAATGCTATCCATACAAACCATGTCTAGAGAAGCACTATTTACATAATTTTTATAAAGATTTAATATAACCTAAGAGAGATTGGCATGATAACATTGCCACATTAAACCAAAAATAAAATAAGTAAATTATTAAAAATATAAATTGGTCATTAAAAGAGTAGTAATATTTTATAAATATAGAAGCATCAGGGAGACTATTATGGGAAAATCTGAGAATGTATTTGGTAGTTTTTTAGTTTTTTAATATTATTTTAAGTTATTATTTATTATCTTATCTAAACTAAAGGTTGTTTAGGTAAATATGTATTTATTTCATTTTTGTAATGAAAGTTTTACATTATCAATTTGGAAACGAGTAGCATTTAAGGTTGTTTTAAAACTAAATAATGACCAACAAACAAAAAAACACACTGATGGAATAGACCTCCCTCCATTATGAGAAAAAAATGTTCAAAAGGAATTATATGATGACCCCCCACTGCTATTAGGAGTCCTTTAACATTATTTACACTATTCATTAATACAAGGGAGGCCTTCATTTTCCAATTGTTCATCTACATTCTCACTAACTCTATATAATCTATGAACTATGGTCTTAATCTACTTCCAAGATTATATTGAGAATCAACATCCACAAACTATACCTCTTATATAATATGCAAAATAATAAATTTTTAATGTATATCAAAATTATAATAAATCATATATAATATTTTTACAAAGACAATCAAATAAATTTATAATTGAATTAGGTGACTTAAAATCAAAAAGATCTATAATATAATGAAAAACAAATATAAACACTCAGTAAAGAAAAACATACATAAATTAAATTACTTTATCATTATAGATAGCTAAATATGCACAACTTTTATCTAACCTCCAACATTTCTTGCATCCTGGACACAACTGCTACTTCCTATATATTATTGATATATTTTATTTTTCATCTCCCTTTAATATAATGACTAGCCAAGATATTTTTATATTTTACAACATAATCCTATAAAGAGTAATTTAGGCTCATGCCTCATTTGTGTACGTTTTAATTACAATTTAAATATCTTCCATTTTTTTATATGATAACTTTAGTACAAACTATTAATATATGATATTTTTATTATTTTAATCATTTATTTATATTTTTTTTAAAATTACCTAATTGTATTACAAGAGATTTTCTAAATTCTATTTGATGTTCTAAAACATTTTTACTTATAAACTTCAAAATTAATTAAAATCATTAAAATATGTTCTAGTGATATATGTCTATTTATACATATGTAATGGTGATATATATATATATATATATATATATATATATATATATATATATATATATATATATATATATATATGGATTTAATTTTGTCATCATCATCATCCTTGTTGTTTTTTGGGAGGGAAAGAGGTTATGTTTATTAGATTTTATAAGTTATAAAATTTCAAGTTTTGAGTTTTTAAGTTTTAGATTTTTTTTTAAGGTTCATATTTTAGACTTTAGTATTATTTATTATCAAAAGATTCTTCATGTTCTCTAGATTTTTGGATTTAGCAATATTTTGTTTAAATTTTTTAGTTTTCCAAATTTCAAAATTCAAATATTAATTTCTTGGATTAAATATATAGTTTTATTTTTCAATATTTAGGGTTTTTAAAGTTTAAGTTTTCAAATTATAGTTTTTAAGGTTTTTAAGATTTAAGTTATATGGTTTTAAGGTTTTGGATTTCATGGTTTTATATTTTTGGAGACCTTAATTTTATTTAAAAAAATTTCCAACTCAATAACTTCCCCTTTTTTTAAAATTTCAACCTTCAAATTTTAAATTTTATAAAAAAATAATATCATTATACTTTTCATATGTTCTAAATGTTTTATTAAATTATAAAATTTAAAATTTAAATTATAAAATTTAAAATTTAAATTATAAAATTTAAAATTTAAATTTTTAAAATTTTAAACTTCAAAGTTTAATATCTTCAAATTTAATATATCTTAAAACTTAAACTATTATTACTAATTTTATGTACAAATTTTCATGTTACTACACTCTACCACCTCCAAATTACTAAGAAATGATATGTTGTGGAAGTATAAATTTTTAAACAATATAAAACTAATGGTTTTTTAAGATAAAAGTGTTTTCATCTAAACAACTGTGCCTCCAAATATCAATTTAATAATCCTTGAAATTTGTGTTTATTTTAAAATATTTATTCTTTGGGTATTAGTAAAATATACGGTCTACTAATTATTTAAAGCTTATTGAGAATTTATCCGATTATATACGATCTAAATCACCAAAAATAACTTATAAACATGTCAATTTCCATGCTTGTAGGCCATCATAAAAAATTTCATTGGCAGCTGAATCTTTTTGGTCTAATATCTTCCAGTATTATCATGTTTTCCATTCATCCAATCAATTCCAAATTCGATGTTCTAATACTACTTATTAGGATATTTCTTTATAATAACAAAAATAATATTCAAATTTAATCCACTTCGACGAGGAAACATCCAACAATCAAAATAAATAAATTCAATAATGAAAACTTATGTTGATTAATAATTGGAAAGAATCACATACATAATAAGGAAGCATCACACCCTTTGTGACAACAATGCGAGTAATATTATTAGTCAACAAAGTGCATGATGAGGTAAAAAGTCAAGGATGAGCTCAAAGTGGTTTGTAAACTTTAGAAACAACTCTCTATTTTGACACAAACTCCATCCTATGGATTCCTAGATGAACCCACAACACCTTTTCAAACAAACATGCATCCATGCTACAAAGTATGTCAAAATTGTGCAACATGGATTTAGTGAGTTATAGTTACAAGTTTGGTTCAATTTTTGATGCTCTATCAACTCAAATTTTATTAAGGCTTAGTTTGTGTGCCTCATGTTGTTGAGTTCAAGTATAAATACAGGTCTATGGGATAGGGGAAGACATTCAATGGGAGTTGGTTTGGTATTACAGTTACAAGAGATTGAGTTCATCTTTAGATTTTTCCATATTCTCCTAATTGGATATGATTTTTAGTTGTTTTATAATTCTATACAAAGTTTAATAAGAAAGACTAATAGTTGTGCAAGCTTTGGGTTAGTGTTGAATTGTATTTATGTCCATCATGACCACTTGTTAGTAGTAAGTTTATGCATGAAAATTACATTGTGGAAACATAAGGTTGCCTCATTCTACTAAATGATTTTTCATATCAGGTTTCTCCAAGGTAAAACTATTGTATCTTTTGTGTTTTGATTGTCTTTACTTCTAATTATTTTATGATAATAATGTATAGTTTTATAAAAACACATAATACCTCTATTTTAAATAAAAATTAATTCATAATAATAGCTACATAATCATATTAATGTTAAAATATTTTTATTGATAATTATTATAGTGAAATATCCACATACATACATACATACATACGTACATACGGACGGCACACTAATAATATGTAGTGATGTCATATGTTTTAGAAACATCCTAACATCACCATTTGAAAATACTTCCTAAATATAACTTTAAATCTGACTTCACAGTTCTAATTTTAAATTAGAGAATAAAAAACCTTAACAACTTTAAAGTGACTTTAAATAATTTATACTAAAAGCAAAACATTCAATTTCAGATTCAAATTTCATATATATTACTGATGCATGTTACTTTTCATCTCTCTTTATGTATGATGACCAGCTATAATATTTTCATATTTAGCATTATAATCCTTTCAAGAGTACTTATGCTCATGCCTCATTTTTATACGCTTTATTTATGATTTAGATATCCTCCACTTTTTTATACGATATAAACATTACAAACTGTTAATATAAGACATTTTTGTTATTCTAATTATTTATTTCAAAAAAATTAATCATTTTATTGTATCTAAGAGATTTTTCAATTCTATCTCATGTTCTAGAATATTTATATTTTTAAACTTCAGAATTAATTAAAGTTATTAACATATGTCATTTATACATGCATAATGGTAACATATGTCTATTTATGTTTTGTGGTTTTATTTTCATGTTATCTTATTTCTATGGATTTGAATTTAAGGTTTTATGTTTTATCTAAGGTTTTATATTTTATATATTTTTTAGGTTATAGAATTTCAAGGTTTGAATTTTTTAAATTTTGAATTTTATTTTTTCAAGGTTTAGATTTTAGATTTTAGTAATTTTTTTTATAAAAATATTATAAGTATTATTTAAATTTTTGAATTTAAAAATATTTGATTTAATTTTTTTAGATTTAAAATTTTTAAAATTAAAATTTTTATTTTTAAAAATTATAGATTACATAACTTTAAATTTTAAATTTTAAAAACATCATGAATTTTTTCTTTTCATATGTTTTTAAGAATTTCTTTTTTTTAAAGTTTCTAGGTTTAAGATTTTGATTTTAAATTTTTATGGTTTCATATTTATTGGGGTACCTTACTTTTATTTTTTAAAAAATTATATTCAAGATTTTCAATTTTATTTTTCAACTTGCAAATTTTAAATTTTGGATTGTTTATTTTAAATTTCACAAAGATTTAATATCATTTTACATTTCACTGTTTAGAAAAAAATTATTTCATTTTCAAATTTAAATTATAATTTTGAAAAAAAAAAAAAATCATATCTTCAATTTCAATATATTTTACACTTTAAATTATTATTATATGGGTAAGTGTTCTTTCTATATTGTTGTAAAATTAAATTATTTTATTTTACACAAAATGATATACAATATAATATAATATAATATAATATATATTAATAAGTAATAGTTTTTAGAAGAAATTGTGTCCTTTTTTAAAAATCAACATGTTTCCGATCCATTACCGTGATCTTTTGTCAGAAAAAAAATTTATGTGACATTAGCAGTATCCTACATCTTAAAAACTGAAAAAAAATAGTTATTGAAAAAAAAGTTGTTAAATTAGAAACAATATAGCCCTTATAATAAGTTACTATAAATAAAAGACAAATAACCAAAAACAATATTTTCCATTAGTTTTTAATATAGAATGAACTCGATTCTTATATAAATTTTTCTCTTAATAAAATAACACAATAGTGAATTTCAAAAACGTTTATCTTTAAAAATAAGAAAAAAAATATTTATTATTTTATAGACTTTAAAAACATAAATTTTTTGATAATATATAATATTATAATATAACATATAATAATATAATCTAATTATATTTTATTTTAAATAATAATATTATATAATTTTATATATATATATATATATATATATATATATATATATATATATATATATATAAATTAATTAGATAGATTATTTAAGATATATATTGTTATTAATTTTATGTACAAATTTCCATGTTGCTACATTCTATCATCTCTTTATTAATAAAATTCCATATATTGTGAAAGTATATATTTTATAAGGATAATTAAGTGTTTTCATGATAATCCTTCAAATTCATCGTTATTTTTAAATATTTATTCTCTGGGTAATAGGAAAATATACGGTCTACTAACTGTTTACGGCCTAATGAAAATTTATCCTGTCATATACGATCTAAATCACCAAAAACAGGCTACAAAACCGTCAATTTCCATACGTGCGGGCCGTCATTGAAAGTTTCATTGATGGGTCAATATCTTCCAGTACTGCCATGTTTGCCGTTCATCCAATCAAATTCACAGCAGATTTCTATGACACTGTTTTGGCAGCTTGGGTAGATTCGTTAAAGATGCATACTTCTTCCATAGCCGTCTCTTTTTCTTGTATTCTTTGGTCGACTGGCATTTGTATGTGTGGAAGTAAGGGTCCATTATAGCTTTTGTTTTCCCACCCACGCGTACGACTTTCCAAATGGTTTTTAAGGCCGTGACTGCATTAAAACTGTATTAACACTGCTTTCGTGTTTTGGGTTGGCGCTCTCGTGAAAAAGAAGCGTTGAATGAGAGACGTTTGCGTGTTTCCTGCCAACTATTTTGATTTGACTTGGGAGTGGAAGCAAAGACGGTTGACCGTGCGAGGCGCGGCCGTCTGAGAAAGGAAGATACGACTTAGTTGCTGGACACGACTAGGAATGGATCATCGCTAATTCTGGATCATTTTGTGGGTGGTCTCTTCTTTTGGCCACCATATTCAAATATCATTTGTGTCTATTATGTAATAAAAAAATTGCTTATGTAATAATTTTTATGTTACGTGATGAAATTGTTAATAACTTTTACATTATGTGATAAAATTGTTAATTTATTGAATTTTTAGAATGTACAATTTTTTTTTTTTTAAAAGAAGAAATAATATATTAGATGGATATATTGAACCATAAATAACTCAAACATTTTATTATTATATTAAATTTAAAAGTTTGATAATTATAAAAATGGTGGTCCTTGTATGTGTTAAGATAGAAACATATTAGAAATAGCTCATTCTTTAAGATATGATTGTTTTTTTAGTAACTAAGATACCTTATATAGATTTAGTTGTACAATCCTACTCAAACCAAGATTTTCCACAATACCATTAGAGATAAGATTATTGGTAAACCATTATAAAAAAGTACTTCACGACATTTACCTTTAGACTTGTTCTAAAAAGATTATTTTTACTGTAGGAACATTCTCCTCTTTCAATAATGTCAACATCACCCTCTTCATTATGAGAGCATTTACACATTCTCATTCTTTTTCATGATCTATAGATGTAATATCCTCATACGCTAGCACAATGTGCACATTTTTATCAATTTTTTTATTCCATTACTATGCACATGTGGCCATTAAAACACTCTATGGTCAAATTCACACATTTAAAACATGTAGCCATGATTCCTCTTCTGCTACCTCATCCATAGGATCCTCTACCTTTGGTAGAATTTCACATGTCTCTTTATGTAATATTGTTGCTTTAAGAAGTGTTAATGTTTCCTTCTTATGTAAAGTATGCTACTTCTCTATTTCCTTCTCCCTATGCATATGATATCTTTCTTTCTCCTCTAGTCATACCTTATTATCTTTGGGACATTTTCTCCTTAGTCTTCATTGCACATAAATAGGAATTTTTTAGGTGAATGTAGTCGAATCACTATAAACTCATCTTGAATGGAATTTCAATCCAATCATGTATCTTGATATCTTCTGGATGTCATCATTCGCATGAATCACTCCACTAGTGAGTATATAGAACTCATCTAGGCTCAATGTCCTAAAGATTATTATCATTACATAAATTAATAATCTCTAATTGGGATTGGTTATGTATTCAAGCCCCACCTATTTTTTAGGAAGAGATTGTTTAAAAACCTAAGAATTTATTTTATCTTATTTTATTTGAAGGGCAAAGTGTGGAGGAAGAAAATGTTAGATTTCAAAATTTTAATCTCCTATCCCAAATCATAGTGATACCAATCTAATATTTTATTCAGTAGTATAGCTTCTCAAATGTGAGTACAACTTCCTCAAATAATATCATCCACAAATTGACCATGAGATATGTTTACATTCTAAGAAATATTGAAGTTATGATATTTTAAAATTTACCTTTGCAAAGGCTCTAGCCAAGGCATCTACCATGATGATTAAGAGGTAAGGAGAGATAAGATCTCATTGGCCGAGATGTCAGGATTAGGAGCACAATTGATTACCTTTGTATAAGCAACTAAACACAAAATTTAACCAGAAGTAATATGTAACTAGAATTCAGAAATAACATAGAATATGAGAGACAATACAATATGTATTAATACTCATCCAGAAGGAAATACAATAAAGAGATGCCACACTCTTCCCACACCTCTAGGGCTCCCACACCTCTAGGGCGTACAATAATCTCCCTCAAGAGTTCTCTCTCTCAATTACGGTCACAACAAACAACTCAAACATAGAGTTGTTGTTCACCTCCACCAGTCAGTAATAATATTGCCAGTCCACTAGTCAGTAATAATATTGCCAGTCCACCAAGTACTCAACATACTCCAAGTAGATCTCACCTCATCTTGCTACCTGTTGTGTTGTTGATCTCCCTGATCTTGTTGCCACCTACAGATCAACTTGGTTTTGCACACCTGCAAACCTAGATCTCGTACACAAGCGCGCGTGCACACACACACACACACACACACACACACACACACACACACACACACACACACACACACACACACACACACACACACACACACACACACACACACACACACACACCTGCAGATCAACTGACCTCACTTACCATGTAGATCTCACCTGATCTTGTTATACCATAGATCAACCTGGCCTTGCACACCTATCGACTGAGATCTTACACACCTAGAAGAACCCTTGTCCTTGACTCAACAAGTCCTTATGATTCTCCCTTGGATAGAGCCCTTCTGATTCTACAGAACTGATTCTACAATCTTACAATACAGCCCATGAGTCTATTATATAGATCCCATGCAAAAAATAATTAGACTTTTCAATTACAATAATTAGAAACACAGCTCAAGACTAAAATTAGTCTTTACATGCAAATAATTGATTCGTTAAACAAACTATTCGTCAAACTGGCAGTTCTAGAACTGCACAGGTGACCGACGTCAGTCGTTATATATTTGGAGATGACCAATGTCAACTGACTCCTGACCGATGTCGACAGCGTCCTGTCCACCCCTGATTGACGTCGATTGGCCTGACTGACGTTGGTGACTGTGACACTCAGCAACCTCCTCCATGTTTGCATACAGTGAAGCTTTTAGCTCCATAACCTAACAATCTCCCACTTGGAGATAAACAACTGCACCTATACCTATACCTGTACATCATCTAATTTCTTTCTTGGCTTGTATCTGTCTTCAAGCTAAATCTTGAAGACCTACCACCACACATCTTATGGTGCTCTACCTGTCATCCAAGTAACCTACCATATCTGAATCTACGTACCCATGTAGAGAAGTCCCTGACCTTGCATAGCATGAATCCCTGCTGGTGGTCCCTCTCAGATACCTGAGAACCCACTGAGCTGCTTTCCAATGCTTCTTTCCTGAATTGGCCACAAACTTGCTGACAACACCCACTACTGGGGCATCATCAGGTCTAGTACACATGTACTTAACCTCATCATGTGAATCAGGACACTGTTCATAGAACTGTCCAACCATCGGTGTGCTAACCAGTTCTGCATCCTGCATCTTGAACCTTGCCACTACCTTAACCACACAATCATCTAGAGACAAAATCAACCTGTGACCTTCCATGTCTCTAGAGAAACTCATGCCAAAGAATTTTGCTCCTCCTAAATCCTTCCTGGCACACCTCTGAGCTACCTTTACCTTTAGCTCAACAAAACCTTGCATGTGTGACCCCACTACGTACAGTAACAGGATAATGTCACGACCATTATCCAACTTGGTAAAGTAAGCACAATGATTACATTGACACTGACTAAAGCCATGCTTTGTCATACACTTGTCAAACCTGTACCACTACCCTAGAGCTTGCTCAAGACCATATGACTTGGCCTTCTATCTCACGTGTCCATTCTCTCTCTTCTTTAACCAAGGAATCCATTCATCTTTTAGTGCTTTTATCACAGCTGACAACTCTACCAAATCTCATGTTTGGTTCTCATCCAAGGAATCAAATTCCCCATTCATGCCATGCTCCCACTGTTTCCTAGATCCTACATACTCTTCAGTGAGCAACAAGTATAAAGAAGGGGAATAACAAATTTGAGGCTTACTTACCCTTTCAGTCCTCCACATGGGTGTTTGAGACTCCTTGACAGCTTGCTGTCCACCCAAAATCTATTCCCTAGTCGACCCTGGTCTATACCTGATCGATGTCGAATCCATCTAATCACTGACACTGGTTCCTTGACCGACGTCGGTGTCCTCTTGGTCACCGACATCGGTTCCTTGATCGATGTCGGTAGCCACCTACCTGACACCACTGACTCTAGTCTGCACATGATCGACGTCGATACCTACCTGTTTGATGTTGGTTCCACCTGACTGACGCCAGTAAATGTGTTTTTCTGTGAGTGATGACTTTTTACCTGCGAGCTCACTTTGGATCAAAACCCTGTCCAAACTGCCTTTCTCAGAGTTATTCAGTCCCCTCAGCTGATCTCTGTCCATCATCTCCTCTAAGAAAACCAAGGCTTTCCAGTTCTTAAGTTTGTCAAACACATATGACTTCCTCTTAAGAACATGCATCTCCATCTTACTCATGTGACCAAGCCTACAAAGCCACATCTTTGCAACAGAAGGAGAATCAGTAATACAAGTAGGTAGATAAAGAGTACCTACTTTCTTACCACATGCTAATTCAAGTGCATCCACTATGAGAGTTACTATGCATCTCTCATCACCCAACTTTCCTGAAGTAATTAGACTCCTCTTTAAGACTAGGACCTTCATGACATCCATCAACACCCATGTGTTGGCCATCTGCAATTTTAGCTGCACTTCCCCTTTGCCAATACTTTGACAAGGCTCACCAACCCTTGAATAAATCTTTCCAAAGTCTCAAAGGACCTTAACATGGAAAAATACTCTATTTGGGGCTGCATGGAAAGAGGCAACATAATCTATAAACCAAGATTCTACTTTATCTAAGGAACATACAAGAGCAACCCATGTAACAATACCTGCAACACTTGCTTCTTCATTTCCTTCATGTTGATCTTCTATCGACCAACAATATTTATTTACCTACTCTTTCTTTCCATAACTCCGTAATTGATCATTCTTGCTTTTGAATTCCTCCATTCTTAGTGTACTTTCTTGTGCCAATGATATACTCCCACTCAATCAGAAACCCCTGAGAGTGACCTATAATCAAACACAAACCTGCTCTAAACCAGGCTCTGTGAACCTGCAACCCTAGCTCTGATACTACTTTGTCAGGATTAGGAGCACAATTGATTACCTTTGTATAAGCAACTAAACATAGAATTTAACCAGAAGTAATATGTAACTAGAATTCAGAAATAACACAAAATATGAGAGACAATACAATATGTATTAATACTCATCTAAAAGGAAATACAATAAAGAGATGCCACACTCTTCCCACACCTCTAGGGCTCCCACACCTCTATGGCATACAACAATCTCCCTCAAGAGTTCTCTCTCTCAATTATGGTCACAACAAACAAATCAAACATAGAGTTGTTGTTCACCTCCACCAATTAGTAACAATACTGCTAGTCCACCAGTCAATAACAATACTGCCAGTCCACCAAGTACTCAATGTACTCCAAGTAGATCTCACCTGATCTTGCTACCTGTTATGTTGATAATCTCACTTATCTTGCTGCCACCTGTAGATCAACTTGGTTTTGCACACCTGCAAACCTAGATCTCGCGCGCGCGCGCACACACACACACACACACACACACACACACACACACACACACACACACACACACACACACACACACACACACACACACACCTACCTGTAGATCAACTGACCTGACTTACCATGTAGATCTCACCTGATCTTGCTATACCACAGATCAACCTAGCCTTGCACACTTGTTGACCAAGATCTTACACATCCAAAAGAACCCTTGTCCTTAACTCACCAAATCCTTATGATTCTCCCTTGGATAGAACCCTTCTGATTCTACAGAACTGATTCTACAATCTTACAATATAGCCCATGAGTCTATTATATAGATCCAATGCAAATAATAATTAGACTTTCTAATTAGAATAATTATAAATGTAGCTCAAGTCTAAAATTAGTCTTTATATGCAAACAATTAGTTTGTTAAACAAACTATTCATCAAACTGACAGTTTTGAAACCACACAAGAGACCAACATCAGTCACTGTCTGTCTGAAGATGACAGACGTCGACTGACTCCTAACTGATGTCGGTAGCGTCCTATCCACCCCTGACCGACATCGGTTGGCCTAACCAATGTTTGTGACTGTGACACTCAGCAACCTCCTCCATGTTTGCATACAGTGAAGCTTTTAGCTCCACATCCTAACACGAGACATCTTGATGTATTGAATAATTTTTTTAGGACTCCATTTACAAGAACATAGTAGTTGAGATGCAAGAATTTATCCAATCACACCAGGTCTTAGAGAACCTAAAATTATAAAAAAATTAGAAAATAAATCCCCATTGAACTCTACTATATGCTTCAAAGTTTATATCAAGTTTGATGATAATTATCAATTCCTTCCTTAATTTAACTTAGCAAATCAAATTGTTCAAAATAATATCTCCATCTAAAATTTGTCTATATTGGACAAAACCACCTTTTTACTCTAAAATAAGAAGAGGAACCAATAGGGGGATATTTGGACATAATTTTTGCAAAATTTTGAGATAATATTATATATGATGTTGCATAGGTATATAGATTAGAAATTATCAAGAGAGACCAGGTTAGATTTTTTAGGGTTTGGATTTAGAATGGTACAATTAAAATCCTTTAGAATTTTTATTGACAATCTAGATTAATTTGCATATTTTATAAAAACTTGTCTTACAATTTCCCAAAAGTTGATTAAAAATATCAGAGGGAACCTATCTGGGCATAGGGATTTATGACTATCAATGCTCTTAAGTGTTGTCTAGATTTATTCATCTGTAAAAGGCCTCATTAAGTAAATAGTATTATTATCATTAATAATATTTGGGATGATATTAACATATACCCACTGCTCTAAGGAAAAATTAGGGGAGGTGTCTTTAAGGAAGTTTTCAATAAAATGAATTGCCTCCTTTTTAATCATGTTCAAATCTTTAGTCAATGGACCATTGCTAATTTTGAATTTCAATATACTATAAAAATTACAAATAACCAGGGTAGATTGGTAAAATATTTTTGTATTACAGTCTCCTTCCTTGATCCAACACTCTCTAGATTTTTATTTCCATAAAATATAGTATTTTACCAAAAATGAGTTCAACTTTGCACTTACATATTTTTCCATTAGAAGTGAGGTTTGTCATGACCAAACCCTTTTTTTGGTCTTGAAGGCTTTAAATATCATACTCAATGATGGGTTTTTTCCTAAAATTATTCCCAAAGAATTTCTTATTAAATTTTTGAAGGTGTTTTCTAACATTTTTTAGCTTATGAGCCACCATAAGCTTTTTGGTGTTACCTCTAGGTGCTAGTTCCTTCCACTAGTATTTCATATGGTCCATCATATTTGGATTCATTATTCACATTATTTCAAATCTATACAACATACTAGAGGGAGAGTTATCTCTTTTGATAGTGAGGGAAATAGGCAAATGGTTAGACCTTGATAATTTTAAAATGTATGAGTGAAGTAATCATTTTTGATTTACCAAGGGATCCATATACTCTCTAATGCCATGTTGCTCCTCTCTTTATTTCATTTTCATTGCATTGAATTTGAAGTAAATAATGATGATGGTTTTGATGACGAAGATGCTAAATACAACACCTATTACTTAGATAAAATCAATAGACTGTTCTTCAATTGTACATTCACTTATATTATCCATTCATATGAAATTTTATAATTAAATTAATACTATTAGATAAAATTGAAAGGAAAAATTATATCATATATTTATCCATTACATATCTCATATTTTTCCACCATTTTATCTGGTTAATGCTAGGAAACTAGACACTTGGTAGCAACAAATCTTTAGTAATATCAATAACATAATACAAGTTAGCAATAACATAGATAATTCAAATAGATAAAATACTAAATATGGATTATACAAAACACAAAATTGACATGGTAAATCCCTAACAAATCTAATAAAACATCCATGGTGCACAATATCAATATTTTATAAACTTAATATGAATAGATTACTTCCAAACTCATTGTTTGCTACTTTGGCTCTTCATAAAGATAAATACAAGTTAATGGCATAGTACCGTTAGTATTTATTCTCCTAAAAATTGAGTTAAAAAATGCCATTATGATTTTACTTTCAAAAATAAATTTCAATGATATTCATATTTTTAGTAATAGGGGTTTAGCTCCTTAATTTTTAGCTTAATGAGGTGGAGAGACTAGTGGGGTGGTGTCACTCCCCACACCCCCTATCAAGAAGTGGGATACAAACTATAGTAGAAAGAGACCCAAAATTTAACTTTTTTGTCACATATCTAAGACTTAATAACTTTCTCTTGAACAAAAAAGGGAAAACATTTAGCAAAATTTTAAAAATAAAACTAAGGTTTATTTCCTTTCAAAGCCAAACTCATGGCTATAAATATTTGAATGTTCTCAATCACAGCTCTTTGTATTTACCTTAAATATAGATAAATTTTTTTTTCAATATTTTTTTTTATTAAATTGAAATATATACCACCACCTCTAATGATGATGATGATGATGACGATGATGATGGCGATGGTGATGATGGTGGTGGTGGTGATGATGATGATGATGATGATGATGATGATGATGATGATGATGATGATGATGATGATGATGATGATGATGATGATGATGATGATGATGATGATGATGATGATGATGATGATGATGATGATGATGATGATGATGATAATGATCATCATCATCATCATCATTCAAAGGTGATGTTTTCATGGGGGTTATTAGTAG
>JARHVA010006976.1:510000-512500 GCA_037957365.1 Torreya grandis | reverse complement strand
GTGTGTGTGTGTGTGTGTGTGTGTGTGTGTGTGTGTGTGTGTGTGTGTGTTTGTGTGTGTGTGTGTGTGTGTACCTGTGTGTCTGTATGTATATGTATATATGTATATATATGCTATCTTTTGGATTGGTAACTCATCTTTTAGTAACATGATAAAGTACATACAAAGACAAGTGCTATGGCATTTGGTTATAAATAGACTACAAATATTGAAAAATAAGCAACTAAATAAGTTCAAACAATAATTGATATTATGACTTCTCCTATATGGCAGCCTTATTCTTGTAGACTGTGATCAATTATTTTTAGTGGGATCCATTAAATTTTTTTGAACCCATTTTGGGTCCTTAATATGTTCTCTTGTTGTAAGTATCTACTAATAGATTTTTCTTAATAAATAGTGACTATGCTTAGACCCAAAAGATATAAATTATATCCACATGCAAGTAGTAATTGATAATGACAATGCATATATGTTGTCCTTGCAATGGATCTATTTGATAGGGCATATATAAAAATATTTTTAATATGTTTTCATGATTGGAACCTATCAATGTGAAGAAAATAAGTAAAGAAAATAAATTTAAATAATTTGGATGTTATAGTCCTTAACATATAGATGGACCTATGTTTATGATTGATTGTCAATAAGAAAATAATAGTACATATTTTATCTCTAATTTATAAACTCCATATCTAGATTTGTCTTATGAACTATTTTCTTTTTATCATAAAATAACCCATTGAAAACATTGGACAACTAACAATGGGTGCTCAATTAGTATATGATAATCAAATGGAACCATAATTTATAGGTCATAAGATTAGGAATATGAACTCAAAGATAGGTTTAATTAATATATCTTGTATTTAAAAAAAGGAAAAAGTTTATAATTGACTCCACATCAAGTCCCAGTTTAATAAAATAAAATAAAATTTAGGGTCATTACAAAAAACACTAGTCTAGTCACCATGCCCATTCTAAATCCCATAAAAAAAACTTCATTTGATATTTCACAAAAAAATATTAAAAATAAAATAAAATAAGAATCTCATTGGGTAAAATTCATTTGTTACTTTATATTTACAAAAATTATCAGTTTTCCCTATTTATCTCCATGATTACTCAACAAAGGCCAAACCATTAGTTTCTTCATCCAAGGATACACCATTTCTACAATAATTCATAAATATTCTACATATGTCCATATAAATATTTAATCAAACAAAATTTATGATTAAATAATTTCACCTCTATTTCTAACTATCCCAATAAGCAACACTTGAGTCCCAATTATAGAAAAACTGCCTAAACTCATAGTTAAGGAATTATATTGGATATCTCTCAAAGTCATTTTACCAAAACTATACATTAAAATTCCCTTACCAAATCCTTTACGATATTTATATAAACTCCTTGTAACTTTATCTTGTCCTTTCCCTTTTCCACTAATAGTCATATTATAGGGTTTTCAACTATGAAGTAGTTGATACAAATACATAGAGAGTTAATTGGATATGATATCAAGGGTGCATCAATATTATGAGAGATAATGGTAGAGATAATTTATGACAAATAAAATAGGAATTCAATAGGTTCAACAAAATAAATATATTTTTTGGTGAGAAAATAATAGTATTACATAAAAATAAAGAACGTTCACCCATCCATTAAAGAGAGGGATGAAATTAATAGATAAAGTAGTAGTGAATAATTTCCTTATTGGATGTCAAATATTTTGATATTTTCACTAGTCATATGATTTAAAACAATAATCCCTCCTTCCATTAAAAAAAAGTATGGATGATTCATTGAAATATCTCTATGAATAGTCATTATCATTGCAAAATTTCCTCAATCAAAGCTTAGCATTACAAGTTTTTTCATAGCAAAATATTGAATATGAAATAAATTATAAATCTCAACTATCATGTAGAGGATTTAACAAAATCTAACATAGTGATTAATTCATATGGCTTAAATTGTGTGTTATTCTTTCCAAGCCATCATTAAGGAATATAAGGATAAGGTGGGTGATGTAATGGAGAAGTCAGTGAAAAATAAAAATGTCATAGATATTTATATTCAAAAGGTAAATGAATTCTATGACTCTTTGGGAATGAAAAAATAATAATAAAAGGGATGACACTTTCCTATCGAAAGAAAGGTTTTAGATCATGTGCAAGTCATTTATGATGACATTCTAGAATCAAGATAAATAAATGTTAGACATGACAAAACATAGAGCACAAGGATTCATAATAGAATAAATTAATAATATAAAGTATAATAATGTGTTTTCACAAGTCATATAAGATCCTCGTGGAGTTCATTTGAGTTTAAATTGAAGTTTGGTACTTTAAAATCATATATATCCCTATTTTATGTGTATGGACAATCATCTCAGTCACTTATATCACATGTCAACTCATAAACGAATTATAAGTGGGGTTTGTATTATTTTAAATTTATTATAAGAGTCTTTATCAAGTGTTTGATT
>JARHVA010006976.1:495000-505000 GCA_037957365.1 Torreya grandis | reverse complement strand
AAAGGGAAACAAGTTTGACTGAGCTTGACATTTTAAAATTAGAAAACATGCTTTTAGAACAATATTATGATGTTGTGTCTAGTTTATGAGTGGATGACATTATCAATAATGTGTACCACTATACATTTCTACATATTACACTATTTATGATCTATTTTGTAGTGGTACTCTCAATTATTTTTTGGGAGGTAATTAAAAAAAGATTCAATGTGGTTAACACTATATTTGGATATGTGTTATATATTAGTCAAATTACAATATACTTATATTTTATTTTGAAAACATGGGGTATATTCATTACCATTATATTAAGTAATGATGATGACTTTGGATTATGATATGCCAATAACTATCATGACATACATTCTAATTATGTAGCAAAAAGTACATATTATAATGATGTTTGTACTATATTACAAATATGAATCTGTATCATATTGTAAAATTTTAAATTAATATATATCTGAACAATTTTTAAATAAGTTTAAATAAAATGTGTGTTTAAAATTTTTTTATGTGTCAATAATAAATTCTTGGTCATAAATTTTAGTTACATGATATGCTCTTACTCCCACTTGTTGAGGTAAGAATATGAATAAATCTAGGACTAAAAATTGTATTCCATTTATTCTTGTGAGGTGATTTACCATTATGTACAATATAGCCTTACATTACTCATTAGCATGTTGTCCCTATGCAAAGGAGAAAAATAATGTTACATCCTAATTCTTCACTAAGCAAACTTACATGATTATTCATGGATATTTATAGTTCACAATTTGATTTTATTATTATTAGCTAAGCTTTGAGTTATATGATATTATGGGATAGTTTAATATTTATCAAATTATATGATTACATTTATATGAGTTAGTTTTAGTGTATATTCTTACATTATGATCATGATAAGTTGTTATTTCAGCTATAATTTAAATAAAGAAAAACAAGAAGAAAGGAAAAAATTAAATCTTAAAAAGGAAAAGTGCCATAACTTAAAAAAGGAGGAAATAATGGAGAGAAGGGAGTATCACCAAATATAGGAGAGATTGGAGAATAAACATGAATAAAAAAATAGAAAGAGTGGTGTATAGCACTCTACTTTAGCTAAGAGAACAAAGTGGAAGGACCATAGTTTATTTTTTCTAGGTATGCAATGTAATTAAATTTTGAGTACTCATGTTTTATGAATTAAATATCATAGTGATATGGTCTTGTATTATAGTGACTTGGTATTATATATTGGTTGGCACATATGATTTAAAAACCTTGTAGACTCAATAACCTCTAAATGAATAACAACTTAATGGAAATTGTGTACAGAGTAAACTAATTTTTTGTATGAATATACAGTGTCTTCAATATGAAAAGTGACATATTATTAAAATAAAAAAAAAATAATTGGGGATTAAAACTAGATATTTAAATTTGTAGAGCTAGATATAGTTGACTTGTATTTATAACTATAAATTAAATCATTCATTTTAATACTTTCATCCCAACAAGAATTTAAGTCATGATATATAGTGATGAGGATTGCTACATAGTTAGATATATATGATGTGTACATGCTATAATTTATATCATATGAAACTGACCGTATATACTATCTTATACACGATATAAACTAATTTTATATACATTATGCATGATATATATACTAAAAAATAATGTGATAGTAGCATAGTATATCAAATTAAAGTTATTTTTTTATGAATAATGACTTCTATATTATAGTGATCTGGTATAGATAAAATATTAAATGGTATAGATATATATAACTAACATCATTATATGATATCTAAAAAGCATAGTTATATAGTACATATATTATTATATGGCAAAGAATCATAATATAGTGTCTTTGTATCTGGGGACATTCAATAGAAGAATTTGAAATAATTCTAATATATTAAATTTCTATTATTATAAGTTACCTAATATAAAAGATATTATATATGGCAATTTTAGGTATGGTAATATCTAATATTATTATATAGTATAGGTATACAATGAATGAGATTGAAGATATACAACAAACATATATAGCAATGGTATATCTTTATTCAAGAATGAACCTGCATATATATTATCCTCATAGTAAAACTAGGGATATGGTGGTGCACCATATAAATGGCTTGGCAATTTGGATATAATACACCAAAATCATTCTAACAACATAATTATATATGATCCATGTATTATTTAATATTAATTGTAATGTGGTTGGTGCATCGTATCATTGTTTTCAAGTATATTTATATGATAAATTATACCAAATTATTAATATATTTAATAAAGGACTTATCAATATTATTTTTTATTAACCATATGGTATATTACATCATTTGTGACATGTTAGTCACATTGGTTAATAATACATGTTAAAATACCTAGATGATATGAACATGGTTAATCATGATCAGTATATGACAATAGTATGTCGATGCTTATATATTGATACCTTGTATTGATTAATACATCACTTGTATATACACTAATAAACCCTTTCAGAAGAAACTATGTTACCATATCATTATGTATAGCATAACTCTTAATTATGCATATTACTTATAAACAAAATCATCCTTCGATAATATCATCATTAGTATCCTTCTTGATTGACTTTGAATATTACTTTGAAATTGTTAATAAATATAATGGGTTTTATATTTGAATGCTTGTAGATAAGAATCATAGTTCTATTAGATACATATAAATAATTATTCATAGGGTGTTTATTAACAACATCATGATGAAAGTGAATACTTGACTACTTAGGATTCACATTATATGGATTAAGCCATACAATGGATCTAGTTTATATAATTAATCTAACTATTATGTTTTATATATAGAATCTATCAAAATATTCTAATGCTTAGATTAAATAAATATGGGTTCAAATGTACCATAGGGATGTTACTAAACATTACATTTAGGTAATAATTTGAATATAGTTGGATTTGTAAATATAATTCAGCTAAATTGATAGAGGTGTGTCTATATCTATTATAAATAATAATAAATCATAGGTTTTCAAAGGACATGGAAACTATAACTAAATAAATATAGAATCCTTTAATGGTAACTAGTTGTTTCAATGAAATATTATGTTAACATGTATTTATGACTAATTTATTAAGATTGGTTGTTGAAATTAATAAGAATGTATATGATAATACTGGACGATGATTTCTTGCCATAGAATGTACTTTGGTGTATCTACTCATAGAAAGTGGAAGTATGCAGTCAAATGTGTAAAATTCTTAAATGGTATGAATTCTGCTTGTATTTCTTATTAATACTTATGTCACAAATAATATAGTAGTGATTCATTCATAAGTTTGATGGATTAAATGTATATATTTTTTAATTATTCATGTGCTTAGCATGTTGTATGATTTCTAGTAGGATGTAATATCTATGAATATATAGGTTATACTTATGTTAACCAAATCTCACATTTTAGGTACTAAGTAAGTAGTGAGATGGACTTCACTAGCTTACTAGTATCACAATGTCAAATGAAGGTAATTCGATCAAATGATATGTATGAATTTGACTGATCTAAGAGGTAAATAACTATTGAAAGTAATGGTCAAAGTAATGTTAGTTATACATTGTCATTTCATATGCATGATTTACATGTTTATGTGATATCATGTTAGAATACATTTCTTCATGGTACACTGCACGTTATTAAAAATCATAAAACACATAGGTACTAGGTTGTTTCCCTAGGTTACCACACTATCACTATCTACTCATCTATGAAGGGAAGGCCATTACCTAATGGGGGATATGTGGGGGATCGATGGTCCATGGTTTTTGTGTAAAGTCACTTAGATGATGCTATCTCTTCCCATATCAATACTTTTTTAGAGACTATACTTGAGATTGCCATAGATACCAGGGTTTAGAAAACTCATATTCCATTGAGTCATGTTTCTTGTATCTTGTACATTGTATTATATTTATTAATATTGAAGCATTAACCCTAATGAGATGTAATTATTTACTTATTATATAATGATAGTAGTGGATATATAGTTGTACCCGCAATGGTTTGATATCTGTAATTACTTTTTATATTAAGTTATGATGTGTTTCATATGATAACAATAATAAGTGATGGGTGATGTCACATGATCATTTTATACTTATTATACTTTGATTATCTTATCTAGATTTCTAATAAGATTCTCAGGGTGTAATCTAATGAAATTATACATTGTTTTAAATTTTAAAAAAATTACATATTTCTACGTAGATCCTAGTGGGAATGTAACATGTGGCATGAAAACTATGACTCAAACTTTAGGACCTAATGAATCTAGTAACATCTTCATATATTTTTATTAATATAAAAGAGTATGGTGATAAATTATTTAGATAGGGTCTATCAAATGTCAATGATAGTAACCCACTATTTGATCCTAATCAGTTTGCCACTAAGCAAGCTTCAAAGTTGGATCATATTATTATAGCCATAAATGAAATAAAAAACTTGATTACAACATTGGAGCATAAATTTCATGGAATTTAAGATTAATAACATCAAGATGAACTTGAAGAACATTTCACTGAGTAGGAAAACCCTTAGGATGTGAGAACAGAGGTAGTTGAAAAGTTGAATAGAGATATGAAAAAGGTGAATCCACCTAAGATGGATGGAATTTTTATTTATGATGAAGCTAAATAATGTTTGGATAAGATGCATAAGTATTTAGATATTTGAAACTAATTCAAATTCACTAAATTAGTTTGGGGAGCTTACCAGTTGGCTAGTAAAATAACCACGTGGTGGGCCAACAAGAAGTTAGAAATGAATCTTAACTAGACCACCACTACATTAGAGTATTTTTTGACTATCTTTAAATCTAGGTGGCTTCCAAAATTATATTTTCACTATAAGCCCACCTATGTCTAGAATCTAAAGAATGGAGACTTGTTAATGAATGAGTATTGGGAGTAGTTCACAAAAACTATGAATTATGTACCTCAATACTAGGCAAAAGAGAGGTTTGGAATCAAGATGTTCATCATGGGTGGAGAGGTGGAATTTTTGGGACCTTATACCATAGATTAGGTCTATGAAAAGATAGTCAACTAGGAGAATAAGTTGAAGTTTCTTGTACAAGTTAGGGACAAGTTCAAGAAAAAATTCGGAAGTTATAAACCAACTATCAAAAATAAGAACTAGAAGCAGATGAGTGGAGGCTCTAAGATGTAGTTCAAAAGTTAGAATGTCAAATTCAATAATGGTTTAGGAAATAACAAACTAGGTAATGGTTTCAAAGGTAGTCTAAAGGGAAACAAAAAAGATAACAGGAAAGGACCACTTGGAGGTTGTTTTATTTGTGTAGATGATCATTATGATCATGAATGTATTTAGGATAAGTCAAAAAATAAATGTCCTACTCATCAGTAGATAAATTTTTAGTATTGTATTCCAGTGGTAGTTGATATTTAGCAATATAAATTCATATATTTACCCATAGAGATATTAGGTATTTTATTTGAACATCTAGTTACCAGTTTGATAGATACAGGCGCTAAAAAATGTTTTATATCTCTTAAATTTCTTAGTAAGTTATCCATAAGATCTAGATTAATTCCAAATGCATTTTTAGTACAATATGGGAATGATTCTAAAGTCATTTTTGATAAGTTTTTAGTCTAAGTAGAGATTATTTTAACTAATTTCACTATAGTAGTGGATATATTCATAGCACCACTAGGTCATATGATGTAATCATAGAAGTCGAATAGATTTTGAAACATAAGGCCAAAGTTGACTTCTACCTAAAATAGGTTTAGTGTCTAAACTATTTAAAAAATTAGATACAAATTGAGAGTGAGAAAAGAGAGTTGAAGCTTAGGTAGATTTATGTAATGAAAATCAAGAGGGCTCAAGGAAAAGGGTGCCAAAATTTTATCACCAAGATAAATGAAATATAAGAATATAAGGAACCATCCCTCAAAGATTACAACTTTTTTATAAATTCTCATGATGTATTCCAAAATAATTGATAAGATTACCTCTAAGACATGAGTTTTATTTCTTTATTGATATCATACCTGGATTAGAACTAATTCTAAAGGCACTATACATGATAAGAACCATTGAATTGGTTAAATTGAAGGCTCAACTCTAGGAATTGTTGTCAAAGGTGTTGATTACACCAAGTGTGTCACCATGGGGTGCACTAGTTGTCTTCATCAATAATAATTCTACTCTCCAACTTTACATAGACTATATAATGTTAAACAAGATAATTATCAAAAATAAGTATATGATACCTTGTATAAATGATCTTTTTGATCAAATGGTGACTAACAATATTCTCTAAGATTGATCTTAGAGTAGGATACCATCAAATGAGGATCAGGGATGAGGATATTTCAAAGACAATGTTTAGAACTCATTATGGTCACTATGAGTTCATAGTGTTACCATTCAGGTTGATAAATGCTCCATCAACATTTGTGAATCTGATGAACAATGTGTTCAAAGATTATATAGATCATATTGTTTTAGTCTTTCTGGATGACATTATTATATATTCTAATAATGAAGAGGAACATATTAAACATATATAAATTTTTCTATAACCATTATGGAAGCACAAGTTATATGGCAAATTGTCTAAATAAGAATTTTTATAGGAGATAGTGCAACATCTAGGACATATTATTTTTGTAGACATTATTTTTTTAGAGCTGAAAAAGAAAAGAGCCATTATGAAATGACCAAAGCTAAATAATGTGTACGAGTTAAGAAGTTTTATGGGACTAGGAGGCTATTATAAGAAGTTTGTTCCAAATTTTTCTAGGATAGCTAATATGATTACCTCTTTATAGCATAAAAACCATATTTTTATCTAGTAATATAAGTGTTAAGCACAAGTTATATGGCAAATTGTCTAAATAAGAATTTTTATAGGAGATAGTGCAACATCTAGGACATATTATTTTTGTAGACATTATTTTTTTAGAGCTAAAAAAGAAAAGAGCCATTATGAAATGACCAAAGCTAAATAATGTGTACGAGTTAAGAAGTTTTATGGGACTAGGAGGCTATTATAAGAAGTTTGTTCCAAATTTTTCTAAGATAGCTAATATGATTACCTCTTTATAGCATAAAAACCATATTTTTATCTAGTAATATAAGTGCTAAGTAGATTTTTATGAATTGAAAATAAGGTTTAGTTCATCACAAGTGATCAAAATTATTGACCCCAATGGTCTTTTTTTAGTGATCACATATATGTCTAGGGTTGGATGAGGAGGGATTCTTATGCTGGATGGTGTAGTGGTAGATTATAAATCAAGGAATATGAAACCTCATGAGTTGAACTATGCCCCTCATGACCTAGAACATACAATATTTTTACATTCATTAAAAATTTTATGGCATTACTTGTTCGGAAAACCATTTGATCTCAAGACAGATAACATGGGACTCAAGTACATCTTCACCCAATTAAATCTGAATGTTTATCAAAGATGTTAGATAGATTTATTATTATTATTATTATTATTATTATTATTATTATTATTATTATTATTATTATTATTATAATAATAATATCAAGTTGATGCCTTAGTCATAAAACATACATAACAGTTGTGACTACTATTAAGAGTACCTATAAGGATGGAGTGATCAAATTCTCATGAGGAGATAAATTTTATGATTAGGTAAAGAAGGCATTGTCTGATAATACTTAGAGTCCTAGGTATAAAGGATTGATATTAGATAATGATGGTATTTTACATTACAATGGAAGGATGTATGTGCTAGATTAAGAGAATCTACAAAAAAATGTTGAAGGAATTGCTTCGTACCTCATATTTAGGACATACAGGAGAAATCAAGATTAGGGTAAAGCATAGTATTCTTTAAAGGAAATCAAAAAATATGTAGTGTATCTTATGTTATTTTGTTGGGAATCTCAATGATTGAAAGTTGAACATGCGCATCTAGTTGGTTTATTATATCTACATGATATACCAAAATGGAATGTCAGGTGATCAATATGGATTTTATACAAGGTTTACCATTATCATAGAAGATAGATTATATGATCATAGTCATAGTTTATAAACTAACCAAGGTGGCTCATTATATACTATGAAATTTCATAGTTGCTGCACCTACTGCTTAAAAGAGGTTTGCCAATGAAATGTATTGGTTTCATGGATTTATAGAGATTATCATTTTATTCCATGATCTGAATATTAGTTCTAGGTTTTGCATAACTCTAAATTTATCTTTGGGTACACAACTAAATTTTAGTGTTGTATTTCACTCAATGACTGGTGGTCGAATCGAATGAGTTAATCAAGTATTAGAGGATCTTTTTTGTATGTATTTCATAAGTCAATATTACAAGTATTAATATTATCTTCCATTGATTCAATTTGATTATAATAAGATATAAAATCAGCCTTGAAGATGACACCCTTTGACACATTACATGGAAGAAGTTGAAGGACACCAAACAGTTGGGATAGGTTGGAAGATAGAGTAGTCTTGGGACATAAGATGCTTTCAAAAATGGAAGATCAAGTTAGATTAATCAGACATAGATTTCAATGATAGGAAAAAATTTATGTTGATCTAAAGAGGATAGATATGTAGTTTTTAGTAGGTGATAATGGGTTTTTACATGTTAAACTGCAAAAGAGCTTGATTAAAATAAAAATTTAGTGAAATTATCATTGAAATGTGTAGTACCCTTTGAAGTGTTAGATTTGGTCAATAATGTAGCATATAGGATTGTATTACCACTAGACCTAGCTCTATTACATAATGTCTTGCATATTTTTTATCTTAAAAAGTATTTACCTAATCCCACATGTGTGTTAGATTCAAATGGTTTGTAGGTTCTAGATCCCAAGGTAATCATGGTAGAACCAATATGAGTAATTGAAAATTGAAAACTTCATTTTCATAATAGAGAGATGTCTCAATGTAAGGTCTTGTGGGACCAATACTCTGAGGATAGTGGTACTTGGGAGGACTATTATGTGTTTTGTAGGCAATTTATACATTTATTTACTTGATTTGATACTTCATACTATGTTATTTTTCTGCTAAACAATGTTTTCAATTCATAATTTATATTTGAATAAATGTCATCAAGATGATGATTAGCTTTAGAGGGGAATAATGTTTCATCTCGATTCCTCACTGAGAAAACTTACATGATTATCCATGATATTTATAGATAAAAAAATTATTTGGTTATTATTTGATAAACTATGAATTATATGATATTATGAGATTGTTGAATTTTGAGTTGGTTACATTATTACATTGCTATGAGTTAGTTTTAATGTATAGTCTCACATTATGATCATGATGAGTTGTTATTTTATATATATATATATATATATATATATATATATATATATATATATATATATATATATATATATATATATATATATATATATATATATATACGTCGTGGTGTTATCGACTAAGTACCTGCTTGTTTTGAATTAGATGCAGAAGAGATTCATCCCTCAGATATTGATGGAGGTAGATCATCATCAAAGAGGGTGACATAGATGAATTTGTTGAGAGATAACAAAGAAATGATTACAATCCTTCACACACCACATTAAATAGTACATACTAGATACATAGTATAATTGTTAATATTAGTATGTTTCTAATGATTGGTTGCATTTAAAATTATTTACGAATGGTAACTAGCATTAGTTCTTGTTGATGATTATCTATTTTTATATGATTGAATATATGTTTTAATTTAGTTGAAATTTATGTTTATTGAAACTAACCTTGTAGAATTTATGTTGTGATTTCTATAAGATCATATTGGAATAATAACAAGTGTAATATTATTTTTAATTAAAATAATATTAATGACTTACTGATATAAAATCATTATAATTAGTTATATGTATTAAAATGACTATATATCATTATTAATTAGTAAATATATTCTAATAAATGTATAAATAA
>JARHVA010006976.1:430000-490000 GCA_037957365.1 Torreya grandis | reverse complement strand
TACGTTTGATGGGCTAAATGTACGTTTATCTTATTTTTCATTTTCTTCAAATAATTTATGATTTTTATTAGGTCGTAATCTATATGAATATATTGGTTATGCTTATGTTAAAATAATGTCT
Source organism: Torreya grandis (assembly GCA_037957365.1). Taxonomy (NCBI): domain Eukaryota; kingdom Viridiplantae; phylum Streptophyta; class Pinopsida; order Cupressales; family Taxaceae; genus Torreya; species Torreya grandis. The sequence goes on along the minus strand of JARHVA010006976.1, from coordinate 489,879 downwards.
CATTATTGTTAATAAGTAAATAGTTAAATTATATTCACTATCTTATTAGTATCATAGTGCTAGATGAAGGTAATCTAATCAAACAATGTGTATGAATTTGATTGATTCGATAGATCAATAATTATAAAAAGAAAATTGTGCAAAATAATGTTAGTTAGATATTATCATTTCGTATATATGATTTAAATATTTGTGTGATATCATATTAGAATTTAAACCTTTATGGTAAACTACATGTTCTTATAAATCATACAACACATGGATACTTGCTTGTCTCTCTAATTTATTACACCATTACCATCTACTCATCCATGAAGGGAGATCCATTCCTTTATGGGGGATTCATGGTCCATGGTGGGTATGCAACATAACTTTGATGATGCTCTACCTCCCCACGATAGTAGTTTTTTAGAGATGACATTTTAGATTACCGTAGATATTAGAGTTTAGGGAACTCATGCTCCATGGATTCATGTATCTTGTATCTTGTACATTGTATTTTATTGTATTTATTTATATTTACATATTATCCATAATTAGATTTAATTATTTACTTATTATATAATGACAACAATGTTGTATATTTGCACTAGCTATGACTGGGTATCTATATTTAGTTATGATGTGTTTAATATGATGATATTTATCATTGATGGATGATGCCACATGATTCTTTTAAATTTATTATACTTTGAGTATTTTATCTAGATCACTACTTATATTCTCATGGTGTAATCTAATGAAATAATATATTGTTTTAAAAAAAAATTAAATTCATGTATTTCTAGGTAGATCCTAGTTGGGATGTAAAAAATAAACTAGATATGCTTACAAGTCTAAAAAGAAAGATATATACTTGAAAAATAATTATATATTTCAAAAGAGTTACATAAAAAATATTTAGGGTAAATGGTATGTTTAAATTCCATTACTATGGGACATAACCGCTAAACAACCAAAAATTATAAACTAACAACCTAATACATATTAATTAAATAATAACAAAACTAAATAATAATATGGATCATAAATGACAAAAAAAAATCCTCCTTCATCCAAAGGGGTATATAAGATGAAAAATTGGAGTAATTACTCTAAATTAATCAAATAAACTCTAAAGCAACTAGGGACATAACCACCAAACTACCAAAAATTATAAACTAACAACCTAACACATATTAAATAAACAATAATAAAAATTAATAATAATTTGGATCATAAATGACCCCAAAAACTCCTCCTTCATCCAAATGGGTATAGAAGATGAAAAATTTGAGTAATTACTCTAAATTCATCAAATAAACTTTAAAGCAACTATAACTTGTACACTATACATCTTGATACTTTTTAAAACCTATGTCACTCCATAAAGAAGCCCACCCTATAAGTTATAGAATAAAAATATTATGAACATGATCAAGGCATATTCGTCCCCTATGATCATGGTATCTCACATTAATAAAACATGATTAAATGATATCCAACAAGAATTTCCTAAATAATTTTCTTCTACATTTTTTTTTAATGGAAAACAGGGTCATCCAGGAGGACATACATCTAAAATATGTATAATACCACCTCATTTGAAACATATGGGCTCTTTCCTTTGTTATAGAGATCCAAAATATGATAAATCACTTAAAGAAACATTTTATTTAGAAGAGTCCTTATGGTGATGTTTATGTTTAGAATATTTTGAAGAGTGTCAATGAGAATGTTGTGGAGATTGTGTAGAATGGCTTGGAGAGTGGCTCAAATAATGTATCTAAGAGTGTTTCAAAAATCTATTCTATACATGGAAATGATTTTGGTGATGTCACTAGGCCTTTATTAATTTAAATATGTAAATCCAATGAATACTTAGATGTATTTTTTACAACAAAAGATAATAAATAAATAAATAAATAAGAAACATATATGGTAAAAAAAATTCACCAAATGCATTTATCATGGTAAAAATACATAATTAAGCCAAGTTTATGTAAATTTATGCCATATGTAGTAGCTTCAAATGCCATATAACTCTTTCTTTCTACTATACATTTATGTGCTTCACTATCTTGAGATGGATTGTTCATATCCTTCTTCAAATAAGTTGCTTTGATACCAATCTTGGTCCTTTACATAGGAAGAATATAAACTAGATATGCTAACAAGTCTAACAAGAAAAATATAATCCTATAAAATCATTGTATATTTCAAGAGAGGTACATCCAAAATATATATGGTAAATGGTACATTAAAAGTCCCTTACTATGGGACATAACCACCAAAGTACTAAAAACTACTAACCTAATGCATATTAAAATAAATAATAACATAACTAAAAAATAATTTGGATCATAAATGACCCAACATGGTGTATAGACCCAAAACCATTTTGTGTTTCTTTGTAGTGCATAGCAAAAAATAGCTAATTGTGGTGGTAAATTTAGTGACTACATAAATGTTTTTATATTGTATCTGTACATGTGTGTCATGATCAATTTAATTTATTTAATTCATTTTAGTATTCTAATGGGGGTTAAATACAATTACCACATGGAAACAAGGTAGCTCAAAGATGGATACAAAAATTGAGGGGAGTGAGTGTTGTTATATTACCTTAGTTTGATACATATGACTAAAAAATAGATATGAATATATGTAAAACTATAAATTATACTTTTTATGTCTATGATATGATTTACTAGTATTCATAATAAACCCTTAACTATTTCACTATTGAACAAGCCCGAAACCCCTTTGTATTTCTATACAGTCCATAGCAAAAAAAAAATGATTACGGGCGTAAATTTAGTGACTACATAATTGTATCCGTAATATAGCTATACATGTGTGATTTGTTAAATTTTAATTACATATTTCATTTCATTATTTCAATGATCCTAACTACAGTCACCACATAGAAACATAGTAGTTCAAAGATGGATACAGAAATTGAGGGGAGTGATTGTTGTCATATTGCCTCATTTTGATATGTGCAAATCTAAACTACATATGGATAGAAGAAAAAGTATAAATTGTACTCATTTGATGTCAATGAGGTGATTTTCCATTATTCACAATATACCCTTATGTACTTCACAAGAAAACATACCTAATAACCCTTTGTGCTTATATGTAGTTCATAACAAAAATAAGTGATTTTTGGGATAAATTTATTAACTATCCAAATACATCCATACCATATCCATACATGTGTTTCATGATTAATCTATGTTACATACTTCATTTTAGTATTCTAATAGGGTTAAATATAGTCACCACATGCAAATGTAATAATCAATTTTCAATCTTTATTTGAAGTTGTTTAACGGAAATAGGTGTTAAACACTATTGTACACATCATCAATTCATTGTTGTTCATATATTTCAAAAATTGATCATTCATGGTGTTTATTGTGTATTATTGAAATGACTTTTTTTTTGTATGCTAGAATAGATGGTAGATATGTGGGATGCAATCATGCACCGTCCACTATAGAAGGCAAATGATGGTCCATTTGAGTGTATCAATATTAAGTAAGAAAGTTTTCTTGAAAATAACAAGGAAGACATGTGGGTTGCTTAGATGGATGCTAATAGGGTAAAGGATTTCGTGAAAGGATAATCAATAAGGAATTCATTCCCTACAAATTTTTGTATCTCTCATTGTAGGAAAAAGGTACTGAAACCTATAAAACATAATATGAACACTATTACCTTTGAATAAGTCATGTAGGTGACCTATTATTATATACTTCAAGTGTGTGTGTATTTGTATGTTGTTATGTTTCTTTTGTACATATTTTATGTTGATGATCCTCAATTTCATTATGTTTCACATGTATAGCATTTACATACAAATACTAGTGTTTGTATGGGCCCGAAGATTTTTTAGAATTGGATGTTATACCAAAAGATATGATAGTAGTGCCAAATATGGGAAAAGGTATCTGACAAGTCTAAAATAATTTAATATGTGGTTTTTAGTGTCATTTGAACATATGCCAAATGACCATTAGACCCAATGATGTGTTGGTCACATATAATCAAGTAGTAAACATGGATAAACAAGACAATCACTATCATATCCAATACTATGAATAATTCAAGGTGATGAAATATTTTTATGCATTTTACTTCATCCCCAATTTAAATTAATGGGTTCATAGGATACTACTATTCTTAATATCTATTGATTATATCCATCTTAAACACTATGAGATGGTTCAGGAGAAACTTGTAACATTCAATGCTCAAATAGAGTGATATGATTTCCATAATAAGGATGAAATATATAAGAAAAAATAAATGATAAAGGAGGCTTAATACATTTATAGTTTTGATGTTGATAGGGTTCAGTAGTGGGCACTAGAAAATCTTGACAAGTGTTTTGTCTATCAAAGATACAATTGTGGGGGAATAAATAGGGATGGGAAATTCTCTCCATACTAGGATCCAACTCCCACAACAACTATACTAGTTTTTGAAATATGATAAATCTATCTTGTTGGTGATGGACTCAACCTTTGACACGAAATAAATAAGGTATGTTTTCTATGATTATAACATTACTTGATAATATAGATATTTCATAAGTTAAAATCTCATTTTTTTTATATTTTTATATAGTTCTAATTATACACATTAATGGTATCTGATTCCCAACGCTAAGGACTATACATTTTTTGGGTCATTATGTCATGCACATGTACTATAGACATTATCCAGTGGATGTAAATACTTGTGTAGAGAGTACATATGAAAGACATAGAGTGGAAATAGAATGCTTTCATGGTGGACGATGTTACCATAGAGATAAAATATATTAGTTGAATCTTTGATATTTTTATGAAGAATATGACATTCATATGTTGATTTTGACACATACCATGGTTAGGAAACATTATGAAGTCTTATAAATAAATCATGATATGGAAAGAAACATTCAATTATGAGGTCAAATTATGCAACTAACATGTGTATCGTGCATGGCTAAATAATTTTTTAGATAAGTTCTGAGAAGATGGTGTACGACATGTAATGTTTAATGAAGTGGGTGACATAATGTATATCTACACTGATGAAGAGATGGAAAATAAAGATTCCAAAAAGAATTTTGACAAATATCACTCCACACAGGTAAACTTTGTTGAATAATGGGATAAGCATTGGCTTTACTATGTGGCAATGTGGTTATGATATCAAAATATTCCACATATTGGGAAAGAAATAAATTCAGTCATAGAATTTATCGTTCCCATTTGAGGTGCCATTTTTTGAGGACAATACACACTTATGCACATCATGGGATTGATTGACTAGTTATCTAGCTAAACACAAAAATTTATACATACTATTGGTGGCTAAAAATATTCAAAGATAGTGGATTTCATAAGAATTTTAATATGGTAAAATTGACAATGATTCATGGGTCATGGCTTTATAGATTATCAACAATCATGTAATATTATAAAATAAAAATCCTCGTATGACATAGGTGTATATTCAAAAAGATGAAATGTTACATTATCACATCCACACTACTTTGCCTTTCATGTTAATGTGAAGTTTCCCATTTTCACTTCAAGGCTACACTTAAAAACATGTGATTAAGGTTAAAATATTAAGATCTTATAGAAGAAAAGTGGTTATTCAACACTCAGATGATGGTGGTTGTGATCACATCAAATACATTCATATAAAACATAATGTAAGGCTTATTTCCACTTGAAGGTGTATGTTTTACATATTTTTGGAAAATATCAATTTTATCCGTGATGTTTCTAATGTACAGTGCATAGATAGTAAAATAGGATATGTTGTTGAAAGTGAAGTAGGTAATGATCTAAACCAATCAAACCATGTATACAAAGTTGAACCATGTGTGTATATGCAAGCATCAAATTGGTCCAATGTATGTGAATCAATATTACTGAAAAGCAATCAAGGGACATCAATAATGTAAGGTATGCCTATTTTCTTCCTCATTTCAGCTTATATTTCATAACATTTATAATATTATATGTTTGATTCATTGAATAGGTCATTGTTACTGTAGAAGCTAACACAATCAATTCCCTAAAATGTGAAGCATGAGAAATTTTTGATAAGTGTGTCAAAACTGATTGTATAATTAAAACACTATTACTATTCAAAACTTGTATGGATGAAATTTTCAAAAAGGTCTAAATCAGGCTGATGTCAAGTTCATGGCTCCTAATGACCCATCCATTCTAACAAGTTTATGATGGGTATGGTACCTCCCTTCATAGAGAGAGACTTCATATAAAAAATAAATAGAAGAATACACAATAGCATGTCATAAGTGATAACTCTTTTTCCAAAGCCTCATCAAAATAAATAACAATGAGAATCCTAGAACAAATATCTTAATAGGGCAATAAAGTGAGATATAGACAGATGGAACTAAAACAATGTGGTTCCATCACCCACCTATACTAGCTATAGTGATAGGTATTTTCACACCTATACATATTTTATATGATACATTCCATATTTCAATGCCGTATATGTTTTTTAATTTACTATAGAATTCATGTTTTGATTGGAAGATGACCATCTCATTTTATTTTTAGTTTTTTTGTGGACAACATTTCTTGCAAAAATAAAATTAACATAAATGGAAATACAATTTTGATAGTTAAATGTGTTAACATTTACATATATAATAGCTCTCCTTATTCTTGTAGACAACTTCTTTTAATAAAATTCTTACAAAATTTTAACAATCTTTTCATTTTCATGTGGGTTTTATTTATGCTTTGAAATTTGTGTTGTAACATCCTCTCATTTTTTTATGTTGGGATATTATGACAATATTACATGTTTTAATCAATATCTTGGGATACACCCTTCATTACTTTCTTACTTTAACATTCAAAAAAAATTCTAGATATAGTACTTCTTGAATAAAATAATATATTATAATATTGGTCTTGGAAGACCAATGCACATTATTTATGTCTCTATCCTTAGTGATTTATATTTGATGATCTGATTAAGAAAATTCTAACTTGAATTCTTTAAACAATCTATCCTTTATTATGCTTAATAAGTCTACAATCATGAAATATATATATTATTTCTCATGGATCATTCCTATTTCTCTATTTTCATGGATTACAGTTATTAGGAAGAAATGATGTCCATTTCTATAGTGATGTAAGACTTTTTACAAGTAAAGACACCAATTAGCCCATCAAAATTACAAGAAGCTGCCCTTTATTCTTACTATACTACAATGTTCTCTACATGCTTTCTTATTCTTCAAAAGACATCATTATTCTTGGAATATTCTATTGGCAATGAGAATTGTGCCACCGACTCATCTACCCTTTCGTCTATCATGAAGGTCAAGGTGGAATCATACCAATCTCATCGTTAGGGACATATGATTGAACATTGAGTTATGAGGCATGAAAAAGGTATTTTAATGTTTAATTATATAATTTTGAAATATATCTAATACTTAACCAAATATGGGGACCATATACAATCTATTGGTAATCAAAATGCAAGGTAACATTTCAGGCCACAAATGAGTTTCCTGTGTGAAATTGAATTATATCAAGTGTTTATCAATCTTCAACATCAAGTTATGCATAATAATTATAACATCAGAATACTTAACACATTGAAATTTATGTATTTATTGAACATGGATCTTGTTAATCTCTCAAAGTATATTTCATTTCCTTTGGAAACTATATAATTAGGTTCATTTAGCCAAAGAAAGAAAGTGAAAGAGGAAGGAAGAAAAGAAACAAAGCAATAAAAATAATAAAATATAAATGAAACAATAGGAGAGATAACAAACTAATGCAACAATAACAATGAAAAGAGAGGAAATCCACAACTAAACAAGAAATAAAAACTACTAACATATGAACGAAACTAACTAACAAAGAAGTAATCAAGTTAAAGAGGGGGAAATTGTAAAAGTTGGCATTCAAATCACAATAAAAGTAAGGTTTTATTGATGAACTACATATGGTTTTAAAATTAATTACAAACAATCTAAGAAAAGATATTGCAACTTCAAAGGAAACTTCATAAAATGCCACACAACATGTAGAGTATTCATCAGTATATGGGAAAAGGTCTAGATTTAGTCTCATGTGCATAATTGTATTATCTACAACCATAAAAACTAAGAATCTAGGACATTTTCAAATAATCAAAAAATATACAAAATAACCTAGATATACCTGATGTACTGAGCGATGATGCTTCACCATCAAAAAAATTATCATTTAGTCTTACTGTAGTTCACACCTAATCTTAAAATTTGAAGATGGAAAGAAATATCAGTATGAAAGCATTGAGTAGATGTGCTTTAATACCTGTATGAGTTTCTCCCTTTTAAAAATTATCCTCCATGTCTTTATATAGTTTTCTTCCAATTTGGTTGTATTTTCCAGTTATAGATAACTTTAGTTATGGATCTTAAAATGAATTTATTTATGTTTATAACTTATAATTTAAGCTTAAAAGTTCATAAATGAACTTTATAAACAAACTTATTTTTAAAAAGGGCTCAGGATTCATCTTTTTTCAATTTTAAAGACTAATACATTATTTCTTTGGTGGGTGGGGGGGCACTTTAAACCAAAGCTTATTGTGTCAAATATAAAATTTGTCACATAATTCACATATACATTTAATTAAATCCAAATAATCATTTATATAATAAAATCCATTTAAAGAAATTCATTATTCCTGTCTTTAAAGAATAACAATGTCAAACAAGCATTCATATTAATAAATTTATGATATACTGCCCCAAAATTCCATGAGTCCAAAAATCATTTTTTAAAGGAACCTTTTGAATAATGCTAATACTAGAATAAGCCCAAATATCAACTTAATTTATTTGGCCTTGATCTCTCAACCAAAAAAAAATTCAACTGAAGAATCTGAAAGATGAAACTATCCTCAACACATATCAACTTTTATTTTTCTAAAACATGTCATTTTACTATGTTTTCTAACCACCTTAAAATTGATGTCTGTATGGCCATCTAACTATTTTTTTTGTTCTGCATGGATGATTATTTGGTCATCAAATTTAACACAGTAAAATTTCCTATGTATTACAAAAATTAGATTTTTGCACAACATAAGTCTTTCTAAAATGAAATATTCTTCTCAAAAAAATCATTATTTAATGCATGATACAACCATATATTTCCCCCCTTCAAGTATGCATAGGAATATGCTCATTTTTAATAAAACTTGATGGCTATCATGCAAAATTAAGAAATTCATTTGAAATATCATGTTGAAACTTAATTGTCCACACAACCATGCACTTAAGACCTAACTGTAATCTTATACCATCATGTCATATATTAGGATTTGTGAAAAATTATTCATATTTTTGTCTAATATCTCTAATCACAACTTCAAATTAGATTGAAATATGATGAATTTCAGTCTTAGGGGTGCAAAAATCACAAATGCTAGGAAATAGACAATATCGTTAGAGCCAAATCAAATATATTCATTTTACAACACTGTCACTAATTTTACTTCCCACTTAATCTTCATATTGAACTCAACCTTCGTACATGCTAAGTCAAACATATAAATGCCACAACCATTCAAACCATGTTCAAATTGTCTCTTTTAACCTGACACTACTAAATTGATGTTAATCTCCTTTGAATGTTACATGAAATCAGACTTCATTATATGCACATTTTGAATAAATGATCATTTTACAGTCAATTAAACACACTAATAAACATGTGATCAAATTAAAAATATGCATAAGCATTTGAATTAAATTGGCCCCTACCATGTAAAATAAATTAATGCAAGATAGCAAAAGTATGTGATTTTTAAATTTTTTAGCAGGGTACAAAACATTTGCAATAACACTAGTTACATTATAGGCCATTTTTACATGCAAGACTAGGCTATAACAAAGAATTTGTGAATTTGAGACCTTAAGAGTATAATCTAGTAAAATTATTTCCTAAGTCATTAAGCATATACCCCTTTCAACATTTTTTGTAATAAGGGATGGTTTTTCTAGATAAGATGGCATGAATAATGGGAATGAAATATTGTAAAGTTTGGGTTGGATGGGTATTATTTTAGTATCCTAGGATAATAAATCTAAAAGAAAGAGATGCAAGCACAATAATATCTCCATTGTTATTTTCCTATAAGTGATTGCTAAAATAAACTAAGAGACTATATGTTTGATAACCAAAGATACTTACAATCATGAGTGAGATCATTATTTTACCTTGTCTAAATAATACTTCACACATTATGAATAGGATTGTGAATTTTTAATCAACAATCTACCAATACAAGCCAACAAGGAAAGGAAACAAAGACCAAATCATAAAACTGAAACTGCCAAAAAAAAAACCCAACAAAAATCCTATGTACAAAGCAAAGAGGAACCATAAATTTATCCATTGTCAAAAGATTTCGAATGTGAAACAAATATATGGATATTGTAATGCCAACATAACAAATAGATAGTATGTGTCATTCTGATGTAAAACAAGAAAAAAATGACATATATTGAAAAAAACAACATCAAAATTATTTATGAGCAAGACAATTTCTTCATTATAATTAATTTTAATAAAGGTTTACATAAATGAATAAAGGAATGAAGTAATCATAGGATAAAAATGAGTGGGTATGCCAAACCAATCTTCAATGTTTTTTTAATTAAAATAATTCAAGTCTTTCATATTTTCATTTAGAAACAAATTGCTTGAAACATACCTTGAGATACTAAGTGGATCAACGATATCATCAAAATATAGAAAATAACCAGTGTTAGTAAAATGAGAAATTTTATCATAAGAAGGGTGTTGAAGATAATTATTGTCATTCTCTAAAAAGAAAAGAGGATTCCCGTCATAATCATAAAATTGAAGAAGCTTAATATAGATGTCCATTGTAGATGAAAGATTCCTGAATCCGAACTTATCCCGAGTAAGACTTGAAAGATATGATGATGCATAAAAGTGTTTGTATAAAACATCATTAATCATTAATCCACCTATAATTTAATTAATTTTAGTTCTAACATTTTCATGTGTTTAAATTTTTCCAAACTCTATACTTGATGATGTATTTTCTTATCTCATTCTCAAAAGAGTTGGAAATGTCAAAGAGAAAATGAGATTCATCATGAGAAAGAAAATTTTCAGATCCAAAACACCGATTTGAATAACCTACTTTAGGCAAGATCATAGATATTTTGGAAATGGTTGAACAAGTATCATCCTTGTAGATAATGAATTTCAGATTTCAAACATAATTTAGAGGGTAATCTTCATATGAGGGCATAATTTATTCATTAAAAACACATAAATCACCAAGATCATCTTGTAAAGGAAATTATGATTTTGAATCACTTAGGTCACTTTCATTTTCAAATTTGACACTATTTGTTTCTATGTTTGAAAGATGTTTTTTTTTTTTTTTTTGGTTTCTTCAAGAGAGACATTTGAAGATTTTGAGGGTTTGATGGAACTATTATAAAAAAAATTGAATTTGACTTTGAATCATTATAAATAGAAACAAAATTATATAGATTACTAATGCTACAATTTATAATACAAGTTAGATGTAAATCAAAATAATATTCTAAATTTGAAGTTATGTCTAAATATTCAAGGTCTTCTAAAGGCATATGGTTTGTTCTATCTCTTGAATCTTTGAAATATAAAGGAACACATAAATCAGAATTTTGAAGTTTGAAACATGATTTTGAATGATTTACCTCAGGAATGAATGAAATCTCTTGTATATGAGTTTCATATAATTTGTTTGAATTTTAGGGATCATCTTCCATAGATTAACATCAGAGCTATGATTGAGAATCATCTGAATTATCTTTCAATTATTTATTTTCTAATTTTTCTTCTCTAAAAAATGAAATTTAATTTCAATTTATAAAGAATAATAATTAATATTTAGAACTGAGGTTGAATCATCATTTTCTTTAGAATATAGATTTGAAGCTTCAGAAGAATTATTTGATAAAGAAAGAAATTTTGAATTTTGATGATATGCAGATTTTTAGGACAATGACGATCAAATAATTTTGTAGACAAAATTAAACAAGAGAATCATTCTAAAAATTATGTTCAAGGTTTGACAATATTTTGTGAAATTTGTCACATTCAAGAATATTATGATCAATAAAACATATTTGGTATTGATTTTATCTATTTAGATCTAAAATTTTGCCCATTATTTTAAAGAACACAATACCAAGCTTTGAGGAAATATGTTTAAACTTATTAGGTGATGTTTTCTCCCACCACAAAAAAATAAGTCTATACTTGGTATATAAGGATGATGAATTTTCAAATAGTTTGAAAGGTACCATTGAAATAATTCTACTAATGACTCATTTTCATAAGAATAAGTGTGAAACCAAGTATTTAAACTGTAGTTTGCATTATTTGTAACCTTATTGTTAATGATTCTCCATTATTTAAAACAATTAAAAGAAGACATTTGGAGAAAATATAAACAAATGAAACTCCGCGACCAAATGAAATTGAGTTTTCAAAAAATATGTTTGAGAAATTTTGAAGATGATTATACCAATGTATTTATGCCAAATCTAATGTGAGATTATTTTGCTATTTTATGAAATTGAAATCAAGCTAAATATATGATGTAAGACCTATGATGATCATAGATAAAACTTATAAGAAGAAGCATTACATTACTGAAAGAAAGATGAAATAAACCTTCCCCATTGGATTCACCAAATTTGTTAACAATGGCAATTGTGACACCAACTTGTCTACCCTTTAACTTATCATGAAGGTCAAGGTTGAATCATACCACTCTAATCATTAGGGACCTATGATTGAACATTGATTTTGAAGGTGTGAAAAAGGTATTTTAATGTTTAATTATATATTTTTGAAAGATATCTAATACTTAACCAAATCTAGGGACCATATAACATCTATTGGTAATCAAAATGCAAGGTAACATTTTAGGCCACAAGTGAGTTTTCTATTTGAAATCAAATAATGATCAAATGTTTATCAATCCTCAACATCAACTTATGCATAATAATTATAATATAAAAATGCTTAAAAGATTGACATTTATGTCTTTATTAAACATGGATCTTTTTAACATCTTAAAGTAAATTTCATTTCCTTGGGAAAGTATGTCATTAGGTTCATTTAACGAAATAAATAAAGTGAAAGAGGAAGGAAGAAAATAAATAAAACAACAAAAAGAATAAAATATGAATGAAACAACAAGAGAGAGATAACACACTAATGCTACAATAAAAGTGAAAAGAGAAGAAAGATAAAACTAAACAAGAAATTAAAAATACTAACCTATGAATGAAACTAACTAACCAACAAAAAATAAACAAGTTAAATAAGGTAAACATGTAAAAATTTTCATTCAAGAATACAATAATAGTATGTTTTTATTGTGAAACTACATATTGTTTTAAAATTAATTACAAACAATTTGAGAAAATATATTACAACATCAAATGAAACTTCACAATCTACTGCACAACATGTGGAGTATTCATCAATATTCAGGCAAAGGTCTAGATGTATTATCATGTGCATTACTGTATTATCTACAACCATAAAAATAAGAATCTTGCCCATTTTCAATTAATGAAAAAGTAAAAAAATAACCTACATATACCTGATGTACTAAGTGATGATGCTTTGCCATCAAAGAATTATCATTTGGTCTTTCTACAGTTCACAGCTGATCTCAAAGATTGAATATGGAAAGAAAGATCAGTATGAAATCATTGAATAGACGTGTTTTAAGACTTGTATGAGTTTCTCCCTTTTGAAAGTTATCCTCCAGGGCTTTATATAGTTTTTTTTTAAGTTGGTTATATTTTCAAGTTACAACCAACTTTGGTTATGGATCATAAAGGGAAGTTATTTATGTATATAACTTGTACTTAAAACTTAAAATTTCATAAATTAACTTTATAACAAAACTTTTTTAAAAAATGACTCAGGATTCATCTCTTTTTTGCATTTTAAAGACCAATATATTATTTACCTATGGGAGGACCTTAAACCAAGGCTTATTATGTCAAATATATAATTTATCGCATAATTCACATATACATTTAATTAAATACAAACAATCATTTGTATGATAAAATCCATTTAAATAAATTATCTAATCTTGTCTTTAAATAATAACAATGTCAAATAAGCATTCAAATTAATAAATTTTTGATATACTACCTTCAAAATCCATGAGTCCAAAAATATATACTTTTTAGGAAGCTTTTGAATAATGATAATACTAGAATATGCCCAAGTATTAACTCAATTTATTTGGCCTTGATCTCTCCACCAAAAAAAATTATCTGACTGAAGAATCTAAAAGATGAAACTATCCTAAACACACAACTTTTTTTTTATAAAACATGTCATTTTACTATGTTTTCCTTACACATTAAAATCTATGTCCATAATGATGTCATACTATCTTTTTTAATTTGCAATGATGGTCATTTGGCCATCAAATTTAACATAGTAAAATTTCCTATGTATTACCAAAAAAAATGTTTTCACAACAGAAGGCTTTCCAAAATGAAATATTATTCTTAAAAAACCATTATTTGATGCATGATGCAACCATATATTTTCCCCCTTTAGGTATGCATAGGAATATGCTCATTTTTTCCAAAACTTTATGGCTAGCATGCAAAATTAGGCAATGCATTTGAAGTATCATGTTGAAACTTAATTGCAAAGATAACCATTCACTTAAAACCTGATTGTGTTCTTATACCACATTGTCATATATTAGTATTTGTGCAAAATTATTCATTTTTTGTCTAATAACTCTAATCCCATCTTCAAATTAGTTTTAAGTATGAGGAATTTCAGTTTTAGGGGTGCAACGATCACACTTGCTTTGGAAATAGAGAATATCATTAGAACTAAATCAAATATACTCATTTGAAAACACTATCACTAATTTTACCTCCTAATGAGTGTTCATACTGAATTCAACCTTCACACATTCTATGTCGAACATATGAATACAACAATAGTTCAAACCATGTTTAAACTACCTCTTTCAACCTAATACTACCAAACTAAAGTTAATCTGATTTGAATGCTACATGAAATCAGATTTCACTTTATGCACATTTTGACTAAATGATCATTCTAGAATAAATTAAACACACCAACGAACATGTGATGAAATAAAAAATATGCATAAGAATTTGAATTAAATTGACCCCAACCATGTAAAAGAAAGTAATGCAAGATGGAAAAACTCTGTGATTTTTAATTTTTTTATAGGGGTACAAAAAAATTAAAATAACATATTCCCCAATGGATTCTTTAATACTATAATGGATATTATAGATCAATTATAATTATTATAAATGAATTATTCTATTGGTTTATTCAAAATAACAATCTAAATAGCAATTTTTACCCTTTAGGCTTGTGCGAGCCTACTCCACATTCCCTAATAGATATTGATCAAAATCATTAAACTAGGGAATTGGAGTACCTATTCAAGCATTATAGATTTTGAGTAGCTACTCAAATATGGACTTGGATTACCTAATCAAGATTTGTCTATTAAGGCTACACACAAATGTAAGACCAAAAGGAAACACTCTTACTCATAGAGGAGATCAAATATTGATGAATAAACTACATTGTCTCATATGTAAAATGCAACACATGGAATGTAAATCATGAAATGGTGAGTACAAAAATAAGCTTACAAATTTGGAATTTATAGAAAATTCCTCTAGCCTAGCATTCAAAATATTGTAATAAGTTTCATGATCACATGAGCTGTGACAAATATTATAAACACTTTAATAAACTTATCTTGACTAAGTGTGAACGAAACCTGAGACTAGAACCAGTTAGGGAGATAACCATGTGGACACTAATAGTATAAATAGATAATAAAATAACCCTATTCATATCAAAATTCACTACCCCTTCACCTTAAGTACAACTTAGAAGGAATGTAAAAGGAAATTATGAAAAAAAAATCCTAGCTATAAGAACTGACAAGGTACCCATGTACCCAATGATCCCCTCAAGCACAATAGAGAAAAATAAAACCCATAAAAATAAAACTCCATACTATAAACAGATGATATAAGAATGTTATGATACTCTCCTTGATGTAGTATTGAATTCGAGTGTCCCTATGAATGCCAATCCATATTACCATAAGAATGAATGTTGAGTTGCGATAACTACCAGGTGATGTAAGAAATGGTACTAAATATGTAGATCTCTCAAAATAAATAATAAATACCAAATCATCAGGTAGTAAACTAAATGTAAGGTATAATTTCTTGAACACTCCCTTAATTTCAAACTAAGAGAGTGTTGAAATGCATGTCTTTGGTGATAAATCTAATGGAAGTGGCGACAAGAAAACACATAGATTGTGTCACTACAAAATTTCACCAAGATTTGAAGGACTTCAATAAGCAATGGTTCCATAATGTGTCTAGAAAATCTGCCTCATAAACATAATAAAAAAACTATATGAATGTCAAGAAGGACACGAGTGTAAGAAATATATGAGTGGATGCAACCACTATTTGAATGTTATCCTACAAATAACAAAACATATGATAATAAATTTGAAACAATGATATAATTTTAGAAGGTAATAAATATGCCAAAGATATAATTTATAAATTCATGCTAAAAGTAGTTAAATAAAAGTTCATGATGATGGAACACACACATAAACACATGTTATGACACTATCTTAGAGCAGTTGAAAGTTTTGCTAATGAAAATAAGACATGTAATAGTCCTCAGATGGGTTATGACAAACAATGTGCCTAATAAAACACCCATGTATATTGAGGGAATTTTTTTTACTATGATAAAAATTATGAAAAAACATAATGGAGATAATAAAGGGGCCTTATCGAGACATGTAATATGAAAAAAAGTTTTGAATGAAGGATGATCCAGTAGAATGTGAGCATCCTAGATGAAGTAGACAATACCAACTGGGCATGTGGACTAAGAAGTTTAAACTCATGTGAAAAAATCTAAGTTTTTCTATGAAGGGGTCTTACAACCTATTAGACTAGTTCCCATTCATAGGTCTTCATTAAATGGGATGATGAATCGGAGACTGTTAAATTAATTTCCACCATAGGTTAGCAAGACCATTGCCAAATGAGTAGAGTATCCATGTGATAATCTACCAATGTTGAGAAAAATGTTAGACTTGATTTCTTATGTTAATCGACTAGGTGACCAAATGAGATGGCCACAATTGCGATTTTATTTTAGTGTGAGATAACGCTACTTTAAACAATTTAAAATTTGGCCATTAATTTACATCTAAGAAATATTTAAGTGTTCTTTAATTTTAGTTGAAAAACTTAATTAAAACCTTAAAAGTATTAAAATTTAACCAACTAATTATGCATGCATTCAATTTTTTATTTTATTTTTTAGTGAAAAAACTGATTAAAAACATTAAATTTGTATAAATGTGTCTATGTGATAATTGACCATGTGTTATTTGTTTTGTGTGATAAAATTTAAAAGAAAAAATCTAATTGTGGGCTTGACCAAATGTTGTTTGAAACCAATTTACAAAATTTTAAATATATTTTTGTGTTGAGAAAATTGAAAAAAAATCCAATTTTAACCATATTGGTTCAATTAATCATAAGTGTGTTTTCTTTTTCAAATTAATTTATAGTGAATTTATTTTTTAAAAGTCCAAAATTATGTTAAAATTTGACTAGGCAAATGGGTTTTGTTTTTGATGGATAAAAAAAATTATTCTATAAACAAACGCATGTTTTGAGCAATGAGTTTGGTCATTGAGTGGTCTATTATGTTTTTTTTAAATTGACAAAGATATATAAAAAAGAATGATTTTTTATTTTTTTAATTAAGCAATAACATTTTTATTTTATGAGTAAGAAAAACATTAATAAAAAAATATTTATATCTTTTTAAATAAAATAAATAAATTAAAAACAATTTTTTTAAAGTTAAAAAATAATAGAAAATAGAATGGATCAAGAGTCCAACAACCAAGTCTTAATAACCATTTTTGTGGCTACTATCTAGGGTGGGGGGTTCACCTCTCTCCCTAGATAGTAGTAATCAAAAAACTATATGAATGTCAAGAAGGACATGAGTGTAAGAACTATATAAGTGGATGCAACCACTATTTGAATGTTATCCTACAAATAACAAAACATATGATAATAACTTTGAAACTATGATAGAATTTTAGAAGGTAATAAATATTCCAAAGATATAATTGATAAATTCATGCTAAAAGTAGTAAAATAAAAGTGCATGATGATGGAACACAGACATAAACACATGTTATGACACTATCTTAGTGCAGCGGAAAGTTACTCTAATGAAAATAAGACATGTAATAGTCCTCAGATGGCTTATGACAAACAATGTGCCTAATAAAACACCCATGTATATTGAGGGAATTTTTTTTTACTATGATAAAAATTATGAAAAAACATAAAGGAGATAATAAAGGGGCCTTATCGAGACATGAAATATGGAAAAAAGTTTTGAATGAAGGATGATCCAGTAGAATGTGAACATCCTAGATGAAGTCGACAATACCATCTAGGCATGTGGACTAAGAAGTCTAAACTCATGTGAAAAAACCTAAGTTTTTCTATGAAGGGGTCTTATAGCCTATCAGACTAGGTCCCATTCATAGATCTTCATTAATTGGGATGATGAATCATAGATTGTCAAAGTAATTTCCACCATAGGTTAGTAAGACCATTGCCAAATGAGTGGAATATCTGTGTGATAGTATGCCAATGTTGAACAGAATTTTACACTTGATTTCTTATGTTAATCAACTAGGTGACCAAATGAGATGGCCACATTTGTGATTTTGTTTTAGTGTGAGATAACACTACTTTAAAAAATTCAAATTTTGGCCATTAATTTACATCTAAGCAATATTTAAGTGTTTTTTAATTTTAGTTGAAAAACTTAATTAAAAACTCAAAAGTATTAAAATTTAACTAATTAATTATGCATGCATTCAATTAGGTTTTTTTGTTTAGTGACAAAACTGATTAAAAACATAAAATTTGTATAAATGTGACTATGTGATAATTGATCATGTGTTATTTGGTTTGTGTGATAAAATTTAAAAAAAAAAAATCTAATTGTGAGCTTGACCAAATGTTGTTTGAAACCAAGTTACAAAATTTTAAACATATTTTTGTGTTGAGAAAAATTGAAAAAACTCCAATTTTAACCATATTGGTTCAATTACTCATAAGTGTGTTTTCTTTTTCAAATTAATTTCTAGTGAATTATTTTTCAAAACTCCAAAATTAAGTTAAAATTTGACCAGGCAAGTGGGTTTTCTTTTTGATGGAGGAAAAAAATTATTCTGTAAACAAACTCATGTTTTGACCAATGAGTTTGGCCATTGAGTGGTCTATTATGTTTTTTTAAATTGAAAAAGACATATAAAAAAGAATGGTTTTGTTTTTTTTTGATTAAAAAAATATCATTTTTATTTTATGAGTAAGAAAAACATTAATAAAAAAATATTTCTATCTTTTTAATTAAAATAAATAAATAAATAACAATTTTTTTAAAGTTAAAAAAATAGAAAATAAAATGGATCAATAGCCCAACAACCAAGTCTTAATTACCATTGATCATTTTTAGTTTTAGTTTTTTTAATATAAAAAACCAAGCATTAATTTGTTGATTTGCTTATAATATCACAATATATTTTTTGTGTGGTTTTGAAATAATGATTTTTTTTATATTTTTTTCTTGAATCTCTATCAGTTCAATTGTAGGCGCTCTATTAGTTCAACTTTTATCTAGGCTTAGTTTGTGTACCTCATATTGTTGGGTTCAAGTATAAATATATGTTTGTGGAATAGGAAAAGACATTGTATGGGACTTGGTTTGGAAGAATAGCTATAAATGATTGAGTTCATGTTTATAGTTTTCCCCAGTCTCCTAGCTAGCCATGATTTTTAGGTGTCGTGTAGTTCTATAAAAAGTTTTATACAAAAGACTAATAATTGTGTAAGCTTTGGGCTAGTGTTGAACTATATTTATATCCATCGTGGCCAATTGTTGGTAGTATGTTTGTGCTACAGAATTACATAGTGGAAAGGGGAGGTTGCCTTTCTCTACTATATGTTTCTCTATATTGGGTTTCTCCAAGGTAAAATTATTATGTCTTTTATGTTGTAATTGATTTTGCTTCCATTTCCTTTACTACAATAATATGCAATTTAATAAAAATAAATAATACTTATGTTTTAAGTAGAAAATTAATTCATAATAGTAGTTACAAAATCATGTTTATGCTTGGGGATTAAAGGATTCATATTAGTGATTATTTTCATGGAATATCCATTTATATTACATATCAAATGTCACATAAAAATACACCCATATGTTGGCTCTAAAGATATACTAATAATGTGTGCTAAAGTCATATGTTTTAGAGACATCCTAACATCATCCTCTAGAGATGCTTCCCAAATACAACTTTAAATATGACATAAGGGTTCTACATTAGAGAAATAAAAACTTAGACAACTTTAAGGTGAGTTAAAATTGTCTATTGCACTAGAACCAGAAAATTCAATTTCAGATTCAAATTTCAATCTCATATTTCATATATACTATTGATGTATCTTAGTTTTCATCTCTCTTTATGTATTATGACCAGGCAAGATATTTTTATATTTAGCATTATAATCCTATAAAGAGTAATTTATGCCCATAAATCATTTGTGTATGTTTTAATTACAATTTAGATATCCTCCACCTTTTTATATTATAAACTTATTGCAAACTTAACCAAAGGTTTGATGCTTTCACATTTCAAATGATTAATGAAGCTTTTCTAGAAAAAAAATAGATGATTTTTTAATTCTCAATGTTTTGGATCATCTTCCATGACCCTTTATCAAGCAAAATTATGATAAATAGAATAGTAGGACCAAGAAATTTAAACAAGATTGAATGAGTGTTGCAAATGGAGTTTTTAAAACTAATAAATAAAATTAAAATAGCCTTTATAAAAATTTCATAAAAACAAATAAAGAATCTACAATAAATAAAAATAATAAAATTAAAGTTTAACTAAAAAATAATAAAAATATAAATGCCACAAATATAAATAGTAAATAAAATGAAATAAAATTTCAACTCAAACAAACCAAGGAATTAAGAGAGCATTCATTGTTATTATTATTATTATTATTAATAACTAAAACATCACACATAGTATATAATATTATTATTATAAAATAATTAGAATGAAGTAACTAAAGAAAATAATCTACACACCAGGGACTGAAAAAGAAAGGAGCAAACCAAAAAAATGACAATTATGGAGGGTTAAAGAAGAAACTTAATTTGTGAAAAGCAATGGCTTCCAAGCATGACTAATTACTAGCCCCTCATATCTATTTATATTTTTAGGGTGTTTCCATATTTCAATTGCCTCCCATATCTTACACTTGTGAAAGTGATCTTCTATAACAAGAACTCTAGTTTGATCTATGTAAATAACATGCTTTGTCTTAGAAGAGTGTTCGGCAAGAGCCAATTTTTCTTTCCTTTCAAGTAGAATATATGTTTAATGATATTTAATTCTAATTTGAACAAATCTTTTAGTTTCTTAAATGTTAAGAATACCACATGATTAGTTGACAATGTAGACTCCACTATGAAAGTTTGGATCTTTATAATCTTTTACCGATCATAAAGTCCTACTTAATTTATTAATAGGAAGAAAAGTAGAGTTAATGTTATTTTATTTGATAATTTTATCCAATTTGTCGGAAATACCTTCAACATATGACAAATAAGCTATAGGTTGATCTATTAAGTGATCATTATTATTGGAACTTCTATTGATATTTTATTTCACTTGCTTGATATCCCTTGTTATATGTTTTCCTTAGTACCCATTCCACATAAAAACCCTTTTTAGTTGTTCAATTTTGTGATCAATGTTGTCATTATCACAAATTTTAAACATCCTAGTAAATTAAGTTTTTAGAACATTTGCTTTCTGATCAAGATGTTGAGGAGATGAGACATGGAGGTATAGGTTTGTGTGTGCATTTTATGTATACATTTCTAGCTAAGGTGTCGTCCTCTTTTCTATAAATGAGGACATCTAAGAAGGTAAGTTTACTCTAATTTTCAATTTATTTTATAAATTTTATACTAGGTACCAAACTGTTAAGATGGGTTTGAAATTCTTCAAGACTATTTAAACCATGTTGCCAAAAAATATTAGTATCATCCACATATCTTTTCCAACACTTTGGTGTTAATGGAAATGAGTGAAGGGTGCTATTTTTAAATTGTTCCATGAAAAGATTAACAACCATAGGGGACATAGGGAACCCATTGCCATACATTCACATTGTTAATAGATAACATCTTTAAAAGTGAAAATTTTGAATTAAGACATAAAGAGACAAGGTTATTAAGATTATGAACTACTTCAATGGCCTCTCTAATGGGTACTTTAGTGTAGAGATAAACAACATCAAAGCTTACCAACAAATCAATAATTTCTATCTTCTTATCTTTATTAAAAGTAAAAAAATCCTCTGAGTCACAGATAAAATATGGTGTCTTACCTACAAGGGATTTTAATTTATTAGATAAGAAGGTAGCAAGACTATAGATAGGGGAGTCAATCATGTTGATAATAGGCCTAAATGGGATGCCTATTTATAGATTTTTGGAGCACCATATATCCTAGGGGTTGTCTCCTTTTTGGGAATAAGCTTCTTCTTAGTTAGGTCATTCAAAGATGATACTTTTTGGATATTCATTAAATTTTTAATAATATGAACAACTAGGTTACAGTCAAGTTTTTTATAGGTAGCACTATTGGTTAGGTGATCAAGCATTTGGCATTGTAGTCACTATGATTTAAAACAACCTTATCATTTCCTTTATCAACTTTAAGTATAACTATATATCTATTATTCCTAATAGTCTTAAGAGCCTCCCATTCCTCCTCTTAAATGTTACAAGATGGAGGTCTTGCCTTATGTAAAGTAACCGCACAATCTTACTTGACTTCTTTTGCAATGTTGAAAGGTAAGCATTTAAGAGCACTATCCATACCAATAATAAAGTCTTCACTAGTTATTTTTCGATGAGCAATAGCAAAGCCTAAACCCTTTTTTAAAATATTGAAAGAAGATCTATTTAGAAACAAATTTGATACATTGAGAACTAATTTGTTTTCCCAGTTAGTAATAATGTTTTTAAAATTGAAATTTTCAAAATAGATAAGTATTAGTTGTTGTTGTTACTAGCGTTATTGTGGAAAATAATATTATTATCATCATCATCATTATTACAATGGACGAGCTGAAGATAGAATGATCGGCTGAGAGATATTTTTAGAAAGATTTACACCTTCCAAATTACTGGCTATCCTTTTGTTAGCATCTCCATAGGTTTCCATCTCCATTTCTTTAGCAGCTTCGAATTTTTCCTTGTTCTGACGACTCGCCATTCTTTTAGGACTCGAACAAACACTAACATTGTTGTCAATTTTTACAGTTGTCAATTCCAAAAATGATGCATTACCCATGGCTGACGGTGAAGTCAAGATATTGCTCCATCCTTTCCTTTGGAGACTCGTCCGTAGGGCTGAAGGATGTATAGTATTTTTCCTCCTGAGTAAAAACTCATTTTGATAAAAATATTTTCATTTATACTGATCTGCAGATGGATTTGAGATGCTATTCTCCACAAAGACTCGACGCTACTCTCCACATGAGACTCCTTATCACGTGATGCAGGTTCTAAGTCCCTGAAAATGGGTTCCAAATCATTAACAGAACAAGATCGATCCATGTCTGTGACCGATTCAGACGCCTAAAATCAAACTCAAATCTTTTATTGACTGTTGGTGATTCTTCGCCAGAAGGAAACATCGAACCCCGTATAATTGTGCCTTTCTTTCAATTTAGTGCTGAAAACTTAATCTTCTGCCTGATTTCTGCCTTGTTAAGTGCATTCAAGGCCGCTGAATGGGAAAAATTATCAAATTTTACCCACAAATCTTCTCTGAGAATGTAGGCTAATTCCGCATGTAACTTATAAAGATCACAAGATAGGTTGTTCATAACAGACCTTGTTTTTTAAAATGCATATCTAAGAAAAGAAAGGCTAGCCCTATCAAAAAAAAATCTTGTTTCTAGCATTATAGGAGTGTTTAATAAGAGGAAAAATTGTATGATCTCTGCAACGTTTCAATAATGCCAGGTCTGTTTCTTCGCTTTGCCAATTTAATTTAAAGCTTTTCAAACAAGCTTAATTTTTAAGTACATCTCTCTCATAAAAGATGCATACCAAAGATTTGGTGTTTTTATAGTCCATATTATTAATTTAAAAAAATTAAGAAAAACTGTGTAATTATGACAACACACATTATGAAATTGTGTAATTATGACAACATTCATCATGAAATTGTGTAATTATGACAACATTCATCATGAAATTGAACATTTATAAGGGGTTTTTATGTAGAATGAGTATTAAATAAAATAGATAATTAAAGATATCAAGCAAGTGAAATAAAATATCAATAGAAGTTCCAATAATAATGACCACTTAATAAATCAACTTATATCTTATTTGTTGTATGTAGAAGTCATTTCCAGCAAATTGGTTACAATTATCAAATGCAAGAAAATTAACTCCACTTTCTTTCAAGTTAATAAATTATGTAGGACATTAGGGTCGGTAAAAGATCATATAGACCCAAACCTTCATAATAGTGTTCACATTATCGAATGTTCATGTGGTATTCTTTACATAAGAATAATTGAAAAATCTGTTCAAACTAGAATTAATTAACGTTTGATAGATATTCGACTTTGAAAAAAATAAAAATAAACAAATAAATAAATTGGCTCTTGCCAAACACTCTTCTAAGACAAAATATGTTATTAACATAGAGCAAACTAGAGTCATTGTTATAGAAGCCCACTTTCACAAGTATAAGATAAGGAAGGTGATTGAAATATTGAAACACCCTAACAATCTAAATAAGGACAAAGGGCTAGAAATTAATCATGCTTAGAAATCATTAGTTTTCATGCTTTAGGTTTCTTATTTAACCTTCTTTGATTGACATTTTTTGGTTTGCTCCTTTCTTTTCTAGTCCCTAGGGTGTAGATTATTTTCTTTGATTACATCATTCTTATTATTTTATAATAAGAATATTATATATCATGTATGATAATAATGATAATGATAATGATAATAATAATGATGATGATAATAATAATAATAATAATAATAATGATAATAATAATAATAATAATAATAATAATAATAATAATAATGCATGTTATTTTAATTCTTTTGCTTGTTTTTGTGGTTTCTTTATTTGTTTTTAGAAAATTTTCATGATAGTTAATTTTTTGTTTCTAGAAACTCTATTTATAATGGTCATGTTATCTTCTTTAAATTTTATGGTCGTGTTGTTCCATTTATCATAATTTCTTTGATAAAAAATCATAAAAAATAATTTGAAATATTGAAAATTAAAAACTTATACACAATTCTTTTTAAACAATATATTATTACACATTACTAATATATAATACTTTTATTATTTTAATTATTTATTATTATTTTGAAAAAAAAATAACTATTTAATTATATTAAGAGATTTTTCAATTCCATCCAATGTTATATAATAATTATAATTTTAAACCTCAAATAGAATTAAATTATTAACATATGTAATAGTGACATGTCTATTTAAATATATGTAATGGTGGCATATGTCTATTTATACATATGTAATGGTGACACATGTCTATGTATGTTTCGTGGATTTTTACTTTGAGGTTATCTTATTTTCAGGGGTTTGAGTTTTTCAGATGATTGAAGATTTTGGATATTTACAAAATTTACAATTTTCATAATTTTTAAGTTTGACACTTTTTAATTTTAAAGTTTACATATTTTTTATTTTTTATTTCATAATTTTATATTTTGATACACCTTAATTTAAATTTAAAATATTGAAAATTTAAAATTTAAAAGAAAAAAATTCATTAAAATTTGAACCTTCAAATTTTAGATTTGTGGTTGCTATTTCAAATTTCAAAATAATTAATATCATTCTACTTTTCACTTTTTAAAATTTCCTTCTGCACTATCAAATTTAAATTTATTTATTTTTAAATTTTAAACCTCAAATTTTCAATATCTTCACATTCAATATATCTTACACCTTAAACTATTATTACTAATTTTATGTACAAAATTTTCATTTAAACTCTTACCACCTCTTAATTACTAAGACTATATGTTCTGGAAGAATATAATTTTAAACAATATAAAACTAAAGTCTTTTTTTAAAAAGAAAAAGATAAAAGTGTTTTCATCCCCAGCAACTGGGCCTCCAAAATCCAATTTAATAATCATTTCCTAGGGTCTACTAATTGTTTTACGCTGTAACTATATACGGCCTACCGAGAGTTTCTCCGCTCATATACGGTCTAAATAACCACAAACAGGCTACAGAACCGTCAATTTCCATGGCTCTAGGCCGTCATAGAAAGTTTCATTGACGGGTAAATATTTTCCAGTACTGCCGTGCTTGCCGTTCATCCATCAATTTCACAGCAAATCTCTATTACACTGTTTTGGCTAGTCAAAGATGCATACTTCTTCCATAGCCGTCTCTTTTTCTTGTATTCTTTGGTCGACTGGCATTTGTATGTGTAAAAAGTACGGGTCCCATAATCCATTGTAGCTTTTGTTTTCCCCACCCACGCGTACGACTTTCCAAATGGTTTTTAATGCCGCGTCTGCATTAAAACTGTATAACACTGCTTTCGTATTTTGGGTTGGCGCTCTCGAGAAAAAGAAGCGATGAATGAGAGACGATTACGTGTTTCCCGCCAATTATTTTGATGTGACTTGGAAGTGGAAACAAAGAAGGTTTAATAAAGGAAGATACGACTTAGTTGCTGGACACGACTAGGATGGAAGATCAAATTCAATGTTGATCATTACATCGCTAATTCTGGATCATTATGTGGGTGGGCTCTTCTTTTAGCCACCATATTCAAATATCATGTGTCTATATTGTGTAATAAAAATATTGCTTATGTATTAATTTTTATGTTACGTGATGAAATTGTTAATAACTTTTGCGTTATGTGATAAAATTGTTAATTTTTTAAATTTTTATAATGTAAAAAAAAAGTTTGAGAAGAAAAAATGTATTATAGATAGATATGTTGAACCATAAATTATTTTATTAAAATATTTTATGGCCAAATTCACACATTTAAAATATGTATTCATGAATCTTCTTCCTCTACTTCATCCATAGGATTTTCTACTTCTGGTAGAATTAAATATGCCTATTTATGCAATATTGTTGCTTTAAAAAGTGTTAGCTTTTCCTTCTTATGTAGAGTATGCTCTTTCTCTATTTCCTTCTCCTTGTGCATATGATAACATTCTTTTTCCTCTACTCATGCCTTATTATCTTTGGGACATCTTCTCCTTAGTCTTCATTGCACATTGATAGGAATTTTTTAGGTGAATGTAGTTAAATCATTATAAACTCATCTTGAATGGAAATGCAATCCATTCATGTACCTTGAGATCTTGATGTCATCATTCACACGAATCATTCCACTAGTGAGTCTTTAGAACTCATCTAGGCTCAATGTCCTAAAGATTATTATCATTACATTAATTACTGAAGTCTAATTGGGATTGGGTGTTTCTTTGAGTCTCATCTCTTTTCTAGGAAGAGATCCCAAAAAAAACTAAGAATTTATTTTATTTGTAGGGCAAAATGTGGAGGAAGAAAATGTTAGATTTCAAGAGTTTAATCTCCTATCCCAAAGCATAGTGATACTAATTTAATATTTTCCTCATTATTATAGCTTCTCAAATGTGAGTACAATTTCTCAAAATAATATCATCCACAAACTAACCATGAGAGATCTTTACATTCTAAGAAATGTTGAAGTTGATTATGATATTTTACAATTTACCATTGAAACGGCTCTAGCCAAGGCATCTGCCATGATGATTAACAGGTAAGGAGAGATAAGATTTCCTTGGTGGAGACATATTGATGCATTGAATAAATTTTTTAGGACTCCATTTATGAGAACATAGTAGTCAAGAAGCAAGAATTGATCCAATCACACCAGGGGTTAGAGAACCTAAAATTATTAAAGATTTTGAAAATAAATCCCCAGTTAACCTTATTGTATGCTTCAAATTTAATATCAAGTTTGATGATAATTATTGATTCCTTCAATTTAATTGAGTGAATCAACATGATCAAAATAACAACTCCATCTAAAGATTGTCTACTTTGGATAAAACCACCTTATTGCTCTAAAATAAGAAGAGGGGGTAGCAAGCGAGAGGGATGTTTGGCGATAATTTGCCAAGAATTTTGAGATAATATTATAGATGGTGATCCATAGGGATATAGGTTTGAAACTATCAAGATAGACCATATTAGATTTCTTGGGGATTACAGTTAGAAAGGTATAATTAAAATCCTTCAAATTTTTTATTGAGGATCTAGATTCATTGGCATATTTGAGAAAAAACATTCATACAATTTCCCAAAAGTTGATTAAAAATATCAGATAGAGCCTATCTGGGCACATGGGTTTATCATTATCCATGCTCTAAAGTGTCATCTAGATTTACTCATTCGTAAAGGGCCTCATTAAGTAAACATTTTTATTATCATTAATAATATTTGGGATAATATTAACGGATCCCCATTGCTCGAAGTAAAAATTAGGGGAGGAATCCTTAAGGAAGTTTTCAATAAAATGGACTGCCTCCTTTTTAATCATATTCAAATCTTCTGTAAAAGGACCATTGCTAGTTTTAACTTTCAATATACTATCAAAATTACAATTAGACAGGGTAGATTGGTGAAATGTTTTTATATTACAGTCTGGTTCCTTAATCCAACACTCTCTATATAATTTTTTTCCTTAAAATATCCTCTTTTACGAAAATTGATCTCAACTTTGCACTTACCTCCTTTTCCTTGAGAAGTTAGGCTTTGTCATGACCAACTCTTTGTTCGATATTAAAGGTTTTGAATATCATACTCAATGATTTATTCCTAAAATTATTCCCAAAGAATTATTTTTCAAATTTTTGAAGGTGTTTTCTAACGTTTTTCAGCTTATGATCTACCATAAACATTTTGGCATTACCTCTAGGTGTGAGTTTTTTCCACCAATATTTCATATGGTCCATCATATTTGGATTATTTATCCACATTAGTTCAAATCTATAGGGTGTAATAGAGGGAGAGTTGTCTCTTTTGATAGTGAGGAAAATAGGCAAATGGTCAAACCCTTAAAATTTTAGAATATATGAATGAAGTATTCAATTTTGATTTAACCAATGATTAGAGATAGAAACTATGTCAATATGTTCATAAATGTTAATATAACAAACACTTTTTTTAGTCCATGTAAAGGATCCATATTTAGGCTCAATGTCCTAAAGATTGTTATCATTAAAAATCTAATGCAATCTAATTGGGATTAGGTATTTCTTTCAATCCAACCTTTTTTCTCATGATATCTCAAGATATAATTGATGTCATTAGCCAACATAACCCATTAATCTTTAAAATATTTCAAAACCATATATATTTCCTTTCACATAATCTATGTAGCAACCAGGCTTAAGGGAGGCTAGATATTAAAGATGGGAATATATATGTTCTTATTAAGATATGTAATCTTAAGGTAGGTCATTTTTTATTGGAGTCCAAAATTGATCAACAAACTGAATATTTATTGAAGAAAACACAATGGCCATCTAATTAAACATTAGCTCTAATTGAAAAAGAAGCAAAGAGTTAAAAAAATCTGAAATACTTATTGAGACACACTATCTTAGGAAGCTTAGTTTCTTGGATAAAAATTAAATTTGGGGTATGGATTTGAAGTTGTCTATTGAAAAACATCCATTTGTTATGGGATCCAAGATCCCTAACATTCCAAAATAATATTTTCATTTCTCTTTGGAAGGGCTCTTCCCCCTTCCTAGTTTCATGCTTTTCTCTATTTTAGAATTACATCTTGTAAAGAGGACCTTATAGGCTTTGTGAACTAAAGTAAAGCACTTTTATTTTCCTTTGCTCAAGTTTGGATTCTTTATATAGAGAATAAACATTTAGAATTGATTCCATTAAAAAAATATGGAAGGAGTTATAGTCTTTCTATCCTCCCATCTTTTAATATCCTCAACAAAAGAGTCAAGAATGCAATCAGTATTAGAACTTGAACTAGAAAGGACTAGGGGTTTTGAAATCAATTATGAGGGGTGACATAGAAAGCATGAGAGAGAAAGAGGAAGGGGAGTATAATTGACCATAAAAATAGGATGAAAAGGGATGGAATCCTTAACAAGGTTTAAAATGTGCTTTGGGGAGAGGAATATTTGTAAATAAGCATAGGATCCAAAAGAGAAACCTTACCTAGAGCCTTGACAAGTGGAGG
Organism: Torreya grandis; assembly: GCA_037957365.1. Taxonomy (NCBI): domain Eukaryota; kingdom Viridiplantae; phylum Streptophyta; class Pinopsida; order Cupressales; family Taxaceae; genus Torreya; species Torreya grandis. The sequence continues at coordinate 459,284 of JARHVA010006976.1, read as the reverse complement.
GGGTCAAACCTAAGATTTATGGACCCATTTAAAAGAATGATATTGGGGAGGGTGAAAGGGTATATGATGGAGGAAGGCAAAAGGATTGCAGGGCTTTCCTAATAGGGGGAAATTTGCCCATAAATGACCCTAGGGATGGTAGCCATTACACTTGGAAGGAAACTTCTTGTAATTAACTTTTTGGACCCAACTAAAATGTCTAACCACAAGTTTGATCTATTTGACCAAATATATTTTTTAAGTGAATACTGAAGCATTGTCCAGCATATGTACATCCATATTTATTCAATGTTGTAACATCAATGTTGAACAGAGGTCCAATTTTGGATCCAATATGATGGAGGGAATATTCATTCTATAATTTAAATGTAGATAAAAAAGTTTGATCTAAACTAGAGAGATTTGAAGATCCAATTTGAAAACATCAAGGCCATTTTTCTAATTAAAATATATAGAAAAACATTTTTAAAAAACCATGAACCTTCTCAAAAGGTTTTGTCTCTATCTTCTTTACTAGAAAATGTGACGAAAAAGAAACTTTTAGGAAGGTAGGAGAAAGAAAAGTGAAGATCCACTTTATAAGTTGTGGAATCCCAATTAATCAAATCATCTAAAGATAGTGAAATTCCATTTAGCTTCCCAATAAAAGATCTTGATTCCAAGAGCATTGTTTCATTGTCCATGACGTGTGGGTCTAGGATAATAGTAGCTCTATTCAGATTAGCCTTAAAATAAGAACCTGCTTTTATTATTTTAGCTAAGTAATTGAATAAATTATCTCCCTTCAAACATGGTTGCAAAGTCATCTAAGATTCTAGTTTAGGAGGAGGAAGAATTTCTCTCTATATAAATTTATTTTGAACAATGTTTGTTTGATATTGAATCAATTCTTCAATCAATGTTTCGATCATAGCCCAAATATATTTGTTCTTAGAATCTACTATGTTAACTAAGAAAAATTATTTATGTTCTAAGACCACTTTCTCCATAGCCTCTACTCGGGACTATACATACAGTCCACTAGGATGAGAAATTGTGGTGGACCAACCACTTGCGAGCACTTTTTTGCTTTAGTCTGAATCCAATACCAGGTGGAATGAGGACTAAGGTTCGACATGTCCTTTTCCTATGGTGACATTCATAGCTGTAGTACTTAATGAAAACCTCAGAAATGAAAAACAAGCACATCTAAAAACAACAGCAAAAAATGCTACTCTATTATTCATCTCACTATAGCCTCAAACTCACAATTTAATAGGAGAAAATGTCACTTCCCTTATCAAATGTAATTGCTACCATTAAACTCATGGGTCTACAAAAAAATGTCACTTCCCTTATCAAATGTAATTCATTCCAGACTGTTAAGATGACATTTTAGTAACTCCTTTTTTTAAATATTTCCATTTTGTTTTTAAGTGTGATTTCTGTTAATTACAATATAATCCAGTATTTTTTTATGGTTTCTAATTGTGTGAGAGATTTTTTAGTTCTATCCAACGTTCTATAGACTTCAAAATTCATTAAGGCCATTGAAATATGTAATGAAACATAATTCCAAATACATAAACTACCATGAAGGATACATTATTCATCACAAACTATCACTCACTTCTACTTTTATCATCGAATATAATTTAATACATACAATATGCTTTCTTCTGACACATATGTTTTAGATGAGTAGGACTGTCTCCAAGGTTCCTACATCCATGTAACTTTGTAGATAGAAATTAACCATTTGAATTCATTACATGATTGAAGTTGAGGATAATTTAGTGAAGCCTGTTGTCTACACTATTGTGTCCATGATGTTAGAAACTGGAGATAGATAATTTCTATTGTTCGCCTCCCTCTCATGCACACTTCATGCACATCATGCACACAGTCTACATGATGTCTCTGCACCTCAGTTTGCATGATAGTAGTTCATTCAAGCAGTTAAAGTGTAGTTTAGTCTTGTTAGCATGTAGTGAAAGCAGTAGTTTGCTTTCAGTTTGATAAGCTTAGAGTCTCTATTTATGTAAGCCATGTTTCACAGTTTTTAAGAACAAGAATAAAGAAGATCAAAAAAAAAATTTCAATATTTTCGTAGCAATCTAAGCCAGTCTTATATTTATGTTATTTTTATTCTTTTATTTTCTTTACTAGCTATATCTGACAGACTGGTATCAAAGCAGAAGGATTTGATCCTGTGAAGCTATAGAAAAGAGGTCATAGAACACAATCACAGCCAAGAAGAGCTAAAAGAAGAATGTTGAAGAAAGACAACAACCAGCATAGGAGGTTATTCAGAGTCAAATGGGAGAGTAGATCATTGGAAAAATCACAACCAGCATAAGGAAAAGAGCGCAGCTAGCAGAAGCCACCTGGAGCGCAGCTGAGCCAAGCAAAGACTCCAAGTGAGAGTGTAGAAGCTAGTATGAAAATGACACAATGGTCAATCGTTAAAAAAAAGTGCAAAAAAAGTGTGTTGAATACCTAGCAGTTGCTAGAAAAGAATTTCCCAGGTTGGAGGAAGGTTGTAGCAACCGCAGGAGAAAGATGCCAACAAAAGAGAGTTGAAGTAGATGTCAAGGAAGACAAAGACACAAACATCTAGAGTGCAGTAGAAGGAGCAGATCGTGAGAGCTACAGCTAAAGAGCCAGGGGAGCATAATCAGGAAGGTGAGTGAAGCTATCTTAGTTAAGTGAAATTTTTATTAAGAACCTTGATGCACAAGCCATAAGAGAAGGATCTCGTGGGTGGTGTCAAGTAGTGTGGTGATCTTGTGGCCATGTAAAAAAGCAAAAAAAAATTCAAAGTCAGATCGTGGAAAAGCACCAATAGATAAAGTAAAAAAATAGGAGGATAAAAGATCACAGTCAAATTAGATTTGCCAAGCACAGTCAAAGAAAAGCTTTGGTGCAAAGAGGATTTAGTCATTTTAGCGTTTGACATGGCAATGAATAACAGTATTTCTCAGCCTCAAATTCCCATTTTTAATGGTAAGAATTATGATTTTTGGGAAATTAAAATGAGAACTTTGTTTTGCTCACAAGATGTTTGGGATTTGGTAGAGAATGGTTTTGTAGAACCATAGGATGAGGTTGCCCATCAGGGATTAACTCGAGCACAAAAGGATGAGCTTAAGGAGAACAAGAAAAAAGATGCAAAAGCTCTATTTCTAATCCAATAGGCATTGGATGAATCTATTTTTTCTAGAGTTGTAGCAACAACGAGATCCAAATCGGCATGGAAAATCTTGGAGACTACCTATAAAGGTAATACAAAGGTAAAAATTGCTAAATTGCAATCTCTTAGGTGAAGTTTTGAAAATTTGCAAATGAATTATTCAGATTCAATAGACCAGTTTATGGGTCAAGTATTGAATATTGCGAATCAAATTAGATCTAATGGAGAAACTATAACAGATCTGAAGATCATAGAAAAAATACTCAGGAGTTTACCCAACAAATTTGATGTAATAGTTTTAGCTATTGAGGAAACCAAGGATTTAGAACAGTTATGAGTAGATGAATTAATGGGTTCTTTGTTAACACATGAATCCAGAATGAATAGGAATAACAATACTTCTCTTGAGAATTCTTTCAAGTCACATGTATCATTTGGTAGAGGAAGAGGAAGAGGAAGGTTAAACTTCAGAGGAAGAGGCAGAGCCAGAACTCGAAGGAACAATCAAGATCAAGGTGAAAATAGTAGTCAAAACTACAACAATAGAGGACTTGACAACAATCACTTCTAGAAAAGTTCACAAAGGTTTGATAAATATAATATTCATTGTTATTACTACAAAAAATATGGACATTATGTAAGTGAATGCAGAAAGAAACAAGGAAATGTGGACAAGCAGATTGCTAATTACTCAAATGAATCAAGTTCTAATCTTGGAAGCTTATTTCTCACTTATCATGTTACTCAAGAAAATGCTAGAGATATTTGGTTCTTAGATAGTGGATGCAGTAATCATATGATAGGGAATAAAGAATTCTTTGCTAATCTTGATGATTCCATAAAATCTGAAGTGAAATTAGGAAATGATAACAAAGTGGATGTAATGGGTAAAGGTGTAATAAATGTTTTGGCAAAAAATGGTGAAAGAAGGTTTATACCTGATGTTTATTTTGTACCTGGACTAAGGCATAATCTTATGAGTATTGGATAGTTAGTACAGAAAGTTTATAGAGTATACTTTATGGATAATGTTTTCACCATACTAGACAAGTTTCCAAGTGACAGGTTGGTAGGAAAAGTGGAGATGACGAATAATCGAATGTTCCCTCTTCGAATTCAGTGCATCCAAGGAGAAGAACAAGCCCACTTCAAAACCATGCATCTAGACCAATCATGGCTATGGCACTTAAGGTATGGATATTTACATTTTGGAGGTTTGAATTTGTTACAAAATAAAAATATGGTGAAGGGATTACCACCAATAGAATAGCCAGGAAGTTCATGTGACAATTGCATTCTGGCAAAACAACATAGAGAGAGCTTTCCAGTAGGAGCCTCATATAGATCAAAGGTAATATTGAAGCTAGTCCATAGTGATTTATGTCGACCAATGTAAATTCCATCATTTGGAGGTAGTACTTATTTTCTAACCTTGATTGATGACTTTAGCAGAAAGACGTGGATATATTTTCTCAAAAATAAGTTTGAAGCCTTTGGAAAGTTTAAAGAATTCAAGGCAATGGTTGAAAAGTAAAGTGGTCATTACATCAAGGTACTTAGATCATATAGAGGAGGTGAATATATGTCTAATGAATTTCAAGAATTTTTTAGATATCATGGCATTAAAAGGCAACTGACTACAAGTTACAAACCACAGCAGAATGGTGTAGAAGAAAGAAAGAATAGAACAATCATGGAGATGGCTAGAAGCATGTTGAAGGCCAAACATTTGTCAAATGAATATTGGGTAGAAGCAGTAGCATGTGCAGTATATATTTTGAATAGAATCCCAACAAAAAGTGTTAGAGATTGAATTCCACAAGAAGCTTGGAGTGGTAAGAAGCATAGTGTGCATCATTTCAAAATTTTTGGTTGTATTGCATATTCTCTTATACCATCTAAATTGAGAAGAAAACATGATGATAGAGGTGAGAAATGCATTTTTATTTTCTATAGTGAAGAATCAAAGTCTTATAAGTTGTATAACCCCATTTCAAAGCAAGTGATTATTAGCAGAGATGTTGAATTTAAGGAAGAAGAAGCATGGGTTGGTAGCACCATCACAATTGGAGCACCAATTCCACAAAATGAAGAAGAATATGAAGAACAAAATTTGCAAGGTGATAAATCCTCTCCATAAGCAATAACAAGCACTCCAATAAGAACACCTAGGAGCTTAGAACAAGGTGAATCATCTAGACATGCATGTCATCCTACTCCAAATTCACAAGTGATGAATGAGATCCAACTCTTGCCACTTTAAGATCAAGAATTAAAGGTAAGAAAATGAGAAAATTGAATGAGATTTATAATCAAGAAGAAGAGAAGTTAGATTTGTGTTCAAATTTTGCTCTTTTCACTCATGATCCTATGTATTATGAAGAAGCAGTTAATGAGAAACATTGGATAAAAGCAATGGATGAAGAGATGAATGTTATTGAAAGAAATCAAACATGGGATCTAACTAATCTACCTAAAGGTAAGGATTTCATAGGAGTCAAATGGGTTTATAAGACCAAATTTGATGCAGATGGAAATGTTGAAAAACACAAGGCAAGGTTAGTAGCAAAAGGTTTTGCACAAGAACATGGAATTGACTATAATGAACCATTTTCTCTAGTTGCTAGACTTGATACTATTAGAATGGTTTTAGCAATAGCTACTCAAAATAATTGGAATGTATATCAAATGGATGTCAAATCAGATTTCTTGAATGGTTTCCTAGATGAAGAAGTGTATGTAAAACAACTACCAGGTTATGAACTGCAAGGACATGAAGAAAAAGTCTACATATTGAAGAAGGCCCTCTATGGTCTTAAGCAAGCACAAAGAGCATGGTATAGTAGGATTGATTCATACATGACAAGTAATGGATTCATTAGAAGCATTAGTTAGCCTACATTGTACACAAAAATCAACAAAGAAGGTCAGATTTTGATTTTCACTGGAAATTTGTTTGTAGACACATTTAAATCAGCAATGAAGAAAGAATTTGAAATGACAGATTTGGGATTAATGAATTGTACAATCACAGAAGGGAATGTTTATTTTTAAAATTAAATATGCAAAGGATGTGTTAAGGAGGTTTAAGATGATGAATTGTAAACCAACACCTACACCAGTTGTTACAGGAACCAAAATTAGTAAAGAAGACAAAGGGTCTAATGTTGATTCTACAACATTCAAAATACTAGTTGGTAGTTTGATGTATTTTACAGCTACAAGACCAGATATCATGTATGGGGTTAGTTTAATCTCTAGATTCATGGAGTCACCAAAAGACTCACATTGGCAAGTTGGAAAAAGGATATTGAGATATGTGGTAGGAACAATAGAATATGGAATTTTATATTCCATAACTAATGATTTTAGTTTGATTGGTTATTCTGATAGTGATTTTGTAGGTAGCATTGATGACAGGAAGATTAATTCTGGACATGCCTTTCTTTTAGGAACAGGTGTGGTCACATGGGCATCCAAAAAGCAACCTATAGTGACACTTTCATTAGCTGAAGCAGAGTATGTAGCAGCCACATCAGCAGCATGTCAAGCAACTTGGATGAGGAGAGTATTGATAGATTTATTACAAGCACAGAAGGAGTCAACAACAATCTTTTGTGACAACAAATCATCAATTGAATTGTCAAAAAATCATGTTTTTCACAAGAGGAGCAAGCACATTGATATAAGATTTCATTTTATCATAGAGTTAGTGAACAATGGAGAAATCCATCTGGAGTTATGCAAATTTGAAGACCAATTGGTAGATATATTCACAAAGGCATTATCAAAGGATACCTTTGATTATCTAAGACAAAATTTAGGCATTGTAAATGTTGAAGTAGTTAGTGGTAGAAATTAAGGGGGGGTATTAGAAACTGGGGATAGATAATTTCTATTGTTCACCTCCTTCTCATGCATGCCTCATGCACATCATGAACACAGTCTGCATGATGTCTCTGCACCTCAGTTCGCATGATAGTAGTTCGTTCAAGTAGTTAAAGTTTAGTTTAGTCTTATTAGCATGCAGTCAAAGCAGTAGTTTGCTTTCAGTTTGATAAGCTTAGAATCTCTATTTACGTAAACCATGTTTCACTGTTTTCAACAACAAGAATAAAGAAGATCAAAAAAATCTTTTTCAAGATTGTCATAGTAGTCTGAGTTAGTCTTAAGTTTTGTTATTTTTATTCTGCTATTTTCTTTACTATCTGTATCTGACACATCAAAAAGCGCTGAGGAGGAATGGTGATGTCAACAATTCCTTTCAACATCTGAATGACTCTACTCATGAAAGGACATTGATAAATTTGTATTAAATTCACCATAGTCCCAACAAACTCAAATTTTTGGATATATTCTCCTTCTTTCATCATTCCAAATTCACCCATTTCCACTTGTTTCAATGCCCATTTAGGGTAGAAAATTTTTCTTGACTTGGTTGCTTCCATGTCAAATTTCTTCCTTCTCCTGACCATCTCCATCACCAACATACCATAATTATACACATATGATTTGTCACTCACCATTCTATTCTTCCTATACCACACCCCTGGCTCCACATATATAGTTGTTCTTCTACCACTTGTTAGGGATACATGGCCTTCTTTTCTATCTATTAGTTTTCCAAGATGAAAATCTGCAACCTTTAGCAATAAATTGACGTCAAAGAGTACATTATGAGGCTTTATATCATAGTGCAAAATTAATATTCCATATTCATCATGTAAGTATACACTTCCACGAGTTGTACCCATTGCAATGGAATATAATTGTTTATAGTCCAATGCATTCTGATCGACTCGATGGATATATTTCTCTAGGAAACCATCGACCATATACTTATAGACCAAGGTTCATTTAGAACCTTCATAACAATACCCAAAGAACTGCACCAGATACTAGTGGTGGATCCTCCCCATGGTAGAAACTTTATTCATAAACTAATTTCTACTGTGTTTGGATTGTCCAGATTTTTAATAGCTACTAGGCATTCATTTTGAAGCTTACCTTTGTAAGCTATACCAAAACCTCCTTAGTCGAGTCTATCAACAAAAATTTTGGTGTTATTTTTAATCTCAGCATTATAATATCTTGTGGGAATTCCTCCATGTATAAAGTTCTCAACGGAAGGTGGTGTGGAGTCCAAGGGATCCATATGACCTCTAATGTCCTGCTACTTCTCTTTTCTCTTCCTTTTCATTGCATTGACTCTGAAGTAAATAATGTTGATGTTTTCGGTCGTGAAGATGCCAAATACAACACCTATTGTTGCAATAAAATCAATAGTTTTTCTTCAATTGTACATTCACTTGTATTGTCCCTTCACAGGAAACTTTATAACAAAATTACTACTCTTAGAAAAATATGAAAGATGAAAAATTGTATCAGATATTTACCCACTACATATTTGAGAGTTTTCCACCATTTCATCTGCTTAATGTCAAGAAACTAGACACTTTGCAGCAACAAATATTTAGTAATTTCAACAACATAGTACAAGTTAGTTATAACATAAATAATTCAAATAGAGAAAATATTAAACATGCATAAGACAAAATACCAGATTTACATGGTAAAACCTTAGTAGATATAATGAAACATCTATGATGCAAGATATAAAGCTTTTATTAACACAAGATGAATAGATTACATGCGAATTCATTATTTGCTACTTTGGCTCTCCACAAAGATAAATACACCCAAGTGGCATAATACCATTAAGATTTCTTCTCCTAAAAATTGAGTTGAAAAATGCAATTAGGATTTTCCTTCCTACAATAGAATTCAGTGAAATTCATATTTTTAGTAATAACGTTTTGACTCCTTAATTTTTGGCTTCAAGAGACAGAGACACTAGAGGGGTGGTATCACCCCCCCCACACCCCCCTATCAAGAAGTGGGCTACAAACTATACCATAAAGAAACCAAGTATTTAACTTTGTTGTCACATATCTAACGCTTAAGATGCTTCCCTTAAAAAAAAGAAAAATATTTAGTGAAACTGTAAAAATAAAAATAAGGTATGTTTTTTTTCATTTCAAATCTGAACTCATGGCTATAAAGATCTGAAAGATCTCAAGCACACCTCTTTGTATTTACCTTGAATACAGCTAAAATTTTGTATCTCAATATTTTTTTTTTTTTTTAAAATTAAAATGAAATATCCACCACCACCACCAATAATAATAATAAATTTTTGTAATGACCGTCAAAGCAGGTGTTTTCATGACGGCCGTCGGTACAAATGCAGAGACCATAGTAACATCCCACACCAGAGGCCTCACAAAGAAGGAAAGTACCGTTGATATTCCATTTCATTTCAAATTCTGTCTGGAGGAGATTCTATAGACTCTTTTCATAATTGATATTGTAGTTACTAGCTAGAATGAAAACCCCATATTTCCTAAAATGATTGGCATCATACTGAAGGAAGAGTGAAGAAGGGAGGACTTGATGGACAGGAAACTGGTCTTGTATGGAAGTTTTATTTTACATATAAGAATGGTTCCCCATGTCTATTTATCAGAAAGTTGAAAAAGAAAATTATCATTACCAAGCATTGGGGAGTAGCTGATTGTATTCTAATAAACATCCAAATGGGTATTATCAAGGGCAATTTAAATTGTTCGAGCTGAGTAAGATGATTGTGTGATACCTCGCAATACCCTGTACCTATAATACTGATAACATGATCCTCCATGGAAAATATCAGAGAGCAGAGTCTTTGATTGTTGGGGCAGTCAACATAAGCATCACCAGTACAGTCGCCTGTACCAAAAGGATATTTGACGGTGGAGATGTTACAGGTAGAAGGAGAACAAGCTTCAAATTAAGGAAATGAATGACATATTTTAATGAAAAATGCATAAAAGAAAGCAATGAGAGGAATGGGGAAGAGATGGCAGAGACCGATGATTATAAACTAAACTGCGAAAAACCAAAAGAATTGCCCCAAGCCTTGATGAGTGGAGATCTCCTTGGCTGGCCTTTGTAAAAGATGACCAAAGGAAGGAACGAAGAAAGAGATAGATGATAATGTTTTAGCATGAGATAAGTCAGTCTATGGACAAGAACACTCTTGAAGAACTGGGTTTAACCATCATGCAATGCCAATGTAATGCGTGCATCACTGCCTTCGGGTCTACCACAGTTAACCTCTGGGTTGGCAGTCTTCACCAACTTCTTCCCCTCTCCAACTTCATCGCTAACGTTAACCACACATTGCTAACTGTGACCCATAACGAATAAACTAACTGCCACTTCACCGTGACTGTCCAAAGCCACACCACCAGGCTCATCGTACGAACATCATCACCTCTCCACCTGTTGCGCTTAAGTCTCTCTCCCTATTTCCCTCCACCCCACTTCCCCTACATTTATTTTCACCAACAAATTGAATGCATATGGGCTTCCCTAAATTTGTTCGCATTGCTCCACATTTCCATTGTGAATCCATTTGTTCCACATTATCATTGTTCGACATTGCGTTCTAGTTGAAGAGGCGGCGGCGAATCTGATTGTATCACTCCGTTCTTGCATGAAGAAAATGGTTTGCCTTTTTTAAAACCCAGTTTATTTTGTAGCGAATTTTTATCCCTATCATGAAATGGGAGTTGGAATTTAAGATACTAATTATTTATTCATATCCAACTCTTATCCGATTACATCGTTTTACATATTATTTACTCATATCAAACTCTTGATGTCTGTCTTACTAATATAATCTTTGACTTGTTAATGCGTTGACAGTACCGAGCATGCCCTTATTCTATTTCTTCCCAAATCCTTTTAAAATATGGCATTACTCTAATCATTTCCTCTAATGATTCTCAAATGAAATATTGACTGAACTTTATTTTCTATGTAAAATTTAGGATATGTACAAAGGGTGTATACTACATGATTTAATTAGTTATTACAATGTTTGAAGTCAGAAAGGTTGATACAAATTTAATTTTACTATTTTGTACATATCTATGGATAAACTCTCATTAAACTATGATGGATTAGAATTTTATTGTAAAAAGGTTGATTATGGTTAACTACTTAAAACACATTCTACTCAATTAGTTTAGGAAAATTCTATAGTAGTTTTTAAATTCTTCTCATAGGTGGCTGATTAGAAAGTTGTAATTAATATAATTTATAATGGAATCTACATCTGTTAGGTGTAGATATATTAATGTCAAGATGAATATCTTAGTAGGCTAAGCTATTTTTGGTTGACCTATTATGGAATGAGATTTATGTACTAAGCAATAAATGAATCATGGATATCTTAATTATAAACATTATACTTTCTTTATGCTAAGGTATGTATTGTATGGAATAAGATTTTGTAAGCTTAGGACTGATTTCCTACAATAAATGCACATGGAAATAATATGCTATGTTTTGGATTGGTAACTCCTCTTTTGGTAACTGATAAAGTACTTGTAAAGATAAGTGTTATGACATTGGGTTATAAAAAGACTACAAATACTGAAATAGAAGTAACCAAATAAGTTCAAATAATAATTGATATTATGACTTCTCTTATATGGTAGTCTTGTTCTTGTAGATCGTGACTTATTATTTGAGGGGTAATCTCCCATTGTATGTAGGTACTAATCAAATTTGCTTAATGAATAGTGATTGTGTTTAGATCCAAAGGATATTAATGATATCCACATGCAAGTAGTACCTGATAGGGAGAATGCATACATGCATTCCCTACAATGGATCTATTTGATAGGACATATATGAGAATTTTTTTGATATGTTTTCATTCTTGGAACATATTAATGTTAAGATAATCAGTCTAGAAAATAAACTCAAATAATTTGGATGTTACAGTCCTTAGGGTATAGATGGACCCATGTTTATGTTTGATTGACAATAAGAAAATAATCTTACATATTTTATCTCTAATTTATAACCTCAATATCTAGATCGGTACTTTGAACTGTGTTTTTTTTTCATCAAATAACCTATTGAAAACTTGGTTTAACCAACAATAGGTGCTTGATTAGTATATGATAATAAAATAGAACCATAACTTATAAGTCCTAAGATTTGGAACATGAAGTCCAAGCTAGGTTTAAGTAATACATATTTTATTTATAATAAGGACAAAGTTTATAATTGACTCCACATCAAATCCAAGTTTAGGAAAATAAATTAAAATTTTTGGCTTGTTACAAGAAACACTAGTCTAGTCACCATGCTTGTTCCAACTCCCATTAAAAAAAAAAATCATTTGATATTTCACCAATCATTATTTAAAAATAAAATAAAATAAGAGTCTTGTTGGGTCGAATTTAGTTTTTGTCTTAAATATTGAAAAATATCAATTTTCCCTATTTCTCTCCTAGACTATTCAAGAAAGGCCACAGCAGTAGTTTCTCCATCGAAGGATACACCTTTCCTCAACTCATTCATACATATTCCACATATGTCCACATAAATAAATAATCAAACAAAATTTAAGATCAAATCATTTCACCTCCATCTATAACTATCCTAGTAAGCAACACTCAAGTCCCCACTACAGAACAACCTCATGAACTCACTATTAAGGAATTATATTGGATATCTCTCAAATTAATTTTCCCCAAACTATAGATAAACATTATGTTACCAAATCCTTTAGGATATTGATAAAAACTCCTTGTAACTTCATCTTGTCCTTTCCCTTTCCATTGGCAGTCATATTCTAGGCTCTTTGCCTATGAATTGGGTTTTAGAGTTATACAGGGAGTTAATTGGATATGATATCAAGGGTACATCAATCTTATTAGATGTAATGGTAGATATAAGTTATGAAAAATACAATAATAATTAATAGGGTCAACAAAATAAATATATTGTTTGGTAGTAAATTATTGGTATTACAAAAAAAAGGGAGCACATTCACCCATCCATTAAAGAGAGGGATGGACTTAATACATAAAGTGGTAGTGAAATAAGTTCCTTGTTTGATGTAAATTATCTCAATATTTTCACTAGGCATAACATTTAGACAATAATCCTTCCATTTAAAAAAATTATGGATCATTCATTGAAATTCCTTTATGAATAATCATTGTCATTGTATAATTTCTTCACTCAAAGCTTTGCATTATAAGTTGTGGCATAGCATAAGATTGAATATGAAAGAAATATAAAATTATAAATCTTAAATATCATAGAGATGAGTTTGAAAAAGGTAATATAGAGATCAATTCATAGGGATGAAATTATTTGTTATTCTTTCCAAGCCATCATCAAAGAATATAAGGATAATGTGGGTGATGTAATGGAGAAGTCAGTGAAAACTAAAAATGTCCTATATACTTATATTAAAATGGTAACTAAGGTATATGACTCATAAAGAATTAAAATAAATAAATAAAAGGGATGACACTGTGATATCTAAAGTAATGTTTTAGATCACGTACAAATCATTTATGACTACATTCCACAATCAAGATAAATAAATATTAGACATGACCAAAAATAGAGCGCTAGGATTATTTGCGAAATAAATTAATAAGATCAAGTATACTAATGTGTTTTTACAAGTTATAAAATATCATTATGGAATGTGTTTGAGTTCGAATTGAATTTTGGTACTTTAGAATCCAATATACCCCTATTTTCTATGTATGCACAATCATCTTAGTCACTTGTATCACATGTAAACTCATAAATGAATTAAAAGTGAGGTTTGTATTAGTTTAAAGTGTATTATAATAGTCTTAATAAATTTCTAGGTTTATTTTAAAATTCCTATAATGTATGAAAAATTGATAATAAGCTCTTTGCTTTTGAACTTAGAAAAAACCCTAAAACAAGGTTTAGTGGCACTAAAAGAGTCATAACTTTGTTTTACACCTATGAAATTCAATAAAATTTTATAGGTATGTTAAATAACATGTATATAAATTATTCAAATCTTTTTTTTGAATGGGACATTGTGAAAGAATAAATAGAGGACTATGATAGTGTTTCATGTAAGTGTTAAATTGTCAAGACAGTTAAGAATGGTTTTGGGTGATATTTCTTGTAGCTGAAGTCAAAATATTTTGTTGAGGTTTGAATTTATTTTGTTATAAATTGAAAAACTTTAATAATTATTTTGTAGTTTTACGAAGAACCTTATTATATATTTGACCTACTAGGGGTCAATTAGGCCTAGAGACCTAAAAATTAGAATTGAGCCAAAAATGTTCTTTTTAAGAAAGGAATGAATTAATATTGGTTTATTAACAATAATTTTAATCTATAATGATGTAAATTACATCCAAGAGACAACCTAAGGAGTGATAGAGTCAAAATCACCATTCTTAAGGCTTGATTTCTATAAAATAGTCCTATAGCAGTCGAGGATTAAATTAAGGTCTTAAATCTTCAAGTGACTTGGTGAAAGGTTTGAACTCATACAAAGGACGTATCTAAATAAAATAATAATATAATAACATTTTCATTGATTATCAAGTGGGATTGAGTCAAATACATAGGTTTCTACATTTTAAATATCTTATATCAAATTTCAAAATGATTGGCTAAAAAAGTTGATGGTTTCTTAAGGTAGTTGATAGAAGAAAAGATCCATCAAGTAACATTATGTCTCATACTTTAAGTTTAGGTATTAATTTTGTGTATTTATTCAATAAACTACACCTAGTCTCATCAATTTTAATAGTGTCATTTGAGTGAGGAAAACCTCAACTAAAATGGTACAATTATGGAATGTATGAGGAACTAATTCGAAGCTATGAAATGTCAAATTTTGAATCCCAAAGATAGGGATGCATATTTATATTCTTAAATTCAAAAATCTAAAAAACATGAACAACATATTTATATAAAATGTTGCTAAAATCTAAAATTTAAACTTAAAAACAAAATCTAATTTTTGAAAGACTCAAAAGTTAAAATTTATAATGTAGAAATCTAAAAAACATGAAAACTTAATATTCCAAAAATAAAATCTTGACCAAAAACTTAACACTTAAATCTTGACCAAAAATTTAAAACTTGAATCTTGAAAATTTCAAAATTGGAAAACCAAAAAATTTAAATAAAAATTCTTAAATATAAAATATAGAAATAACTAACAATATATTTACATAAAATATTGTTAATGTCTAAAATCTAAAACTTAAAAAATTAAAATCCAATATTTAAAAGGTTCAAAACCTAAAATTCTATAACTTAAAATCTAAAAAATATAAAAAATTAAAAATTCTAAAAATAAAAAATAAAAACTATAAAATAGAAAACATAAAACTTTAAACTCAAAACTTACCAAAAAAAGAAAAAAAAAGAAAAACTGAAAACCATAAAACATAAAACCTATTTAAATTATAATGTTGAAACCCTAATATAACCTATTGAGAATTATTTAGTGGAGACTCAAACATACTTAAACCTAACAAGGGAATATCAGTTTAGTTTTTGTAATATATTTGGGTTTGTTTCATGTTAATCTTATGATTAAGGGATTGAAGGAATTAATGATTAGTCAGCGCATAATCATTTATTCAACACATAATCATTATTTTCATTATTGAATATCCAACCCTTGAGCATAATGTTAATTTGGGTTTTTTCTAGGTTGATTGTATTATTGAGGGATTTAAGGAATTAATTATTACTTAATGAATAATTATTAATTAAATACATAATAATGGTCTGTATTTTTGAATCCATCCATTGATCATAATATTAGTTTGGATGGTTTTATGTTGACTGTAATATTTACTGTTTTAAGGAATTAATGATTACTTAGGGAATTCATTCAACACATAGTCAATTTTTTCATTGTTGAATAACCAAACCTTGAGTATAGCATTGGTTGGGGATGGTTTTATGTTGACTTTATTGTTCACTACTTAAAGGAATTAATGATTACTTAGAGCATAATCATTCATCTATTGCATAATCATTGTCTATATTTTTGAAGATCTAATCCTTGAGTATGATATTAGTTTGGATTTGTTTTATGTTGATTGTATTATTGTCCACCTAAAATAATTAATAATTACTTAGGGTATAATCATTCAGTTAAGGCATAATCATTATCTACTTTTTTGAATATATATTTCTTAAGCATAATATTAGTTTGGGTTTGTTTTATGTTGACTATTTTATTATCTGTTTAAATGAATTAATGATTACTTAGAGCCAAATATTCTTTCCATGTCTAGTAATTGTATTCGTTAAATTAATTAATGATTAATTAAGGCATAATTATTCATTCAATGCATTATCATGTTGTCTGAATTGAAGTAACTAATGATTAGTTATGACATAATCACTCATTCAACATATAATTTATTGACTAGTTTGTGTGGAGAGTCCATTATTGTATATTCTACATATAAAGAAATTTCAACTCTATACATTTTTATTCATTTGAGATTTTAATAAGGAATTATAATTAAAAGTTCATTAACCTAAAAAACATAATAACATTTGAACAAATAATTATGTATAATTTTTTAAAATTCAGGCATAAGCCTGGCTCACGATGAGTTGACAATATTAATGGATCACAAAGGACAACCTACATGATTATAGCTATGCATATCTATAGGATTTTGTTTTTAAAATTTAAAATTTGTTTGTCAATTAGGTCACTGCATGTACATCATTCCTGCCTCTTTCCACATGTGAGATTGGTAACCGAAAAAATCACACATCTCTGACCACACATTGGATTGGAAAAAAATAGGACAACAATAATTTAGACTTTCTATAAATTTTTGATCTCTATAAAACTAATAACTTGAAACTTTTATAAAGTAATCAATCTCACTAGTTCTAAATTCTCAGTTTACTAGTTCATATTTTAGATTCCATTATTTTTAGTTGAAAACAATAGTACTTTGGTGAGTTAGTGGATAATCTATGACAAAATTATTTTATTGTATATTCATGTACTTATATCATTTCATTATAACTTGTTTATTGGTGCATTTATTATATTATTGCCTTCTTAAAGGAATAAATTATTACTTAGGTCATAATAACTAATTTAACTCATATTCATTATCATTATTAAATATACATTCCTTGAGCATAAAATTAATTTAGGATGGTTTTATGTTGATTGTATTATTCATTGATTGAAGGAACTAATGACTACTTTAGGCATAATCATTCATTCAATGCATAGCCATTGGTCTACATTGTTGAATATTTAATCCATGAGCATAATATCAATTTGGGTTTGTTTTATGTTTATTTTATTGAAAGAATTGATTATTACTTAGGGCATAATCATTCAATCAATACATAATAATTATCTTCATTGTTGAATATCCATACCTTGAGCATAATATCAGTTTCAATGGATTTTATTTTATGCTGACTATATTATTTCTTATTTGAATGAATTAATGATTACTTAGGGCTAAGTATTTATTCAACACAAAATAATTATCTTAATTTAAATAATTAATCATTAATTAGGGTATAATCATTATTTCAATGCATAATCATTGTCTAAATTAAAGGATTTAATGATTAATTAGGGCATATTCTCTCATTCAATGTATATTTCATTGACTAGTTTTTGTGAAGAGCCCATCATTGAATATTCTACATATAAAGTGATTTGAGCTCTATCCCTTTGTATTAGTTTGACATTTTGATGAGGAATTATATTTACAAGTTCATTGACCTAAATACCTTACTAACATTTAAACAAAGAACCATCTACAATTTTTTTCTAATTCATGGAGAAGCATTATTCATGATGAGATAAAAATATTAATGGATCATAAAGGACAGCCTACATGATTATAGCTATGCATATCCACATGATCTTGTTTTTGAAATTTAATTTTTTTTTCAATCAGGTCACTACATATACATCATTGTTGCCTCTTACCATATGTGAGATTAGTACCTAAAAAATCATAAGCCTCAACCCACACATTGGATTGGAAAAAACTAGTACAACAAATCATTTATACTTTGTATAAATTTTTATTCTCTATGAAAATAAAAACTTATATATTTTATAAAGTAATCAATCTTATTATTTTTAAATTATTAGTTTACATTTTCATATATTAGATCCCATATTTCCACTTTCAACAATACTACTTTGGTGAGTTAGTGAATAATTCATGACAAAATTGTTTAATGCATACTCATGTACTTATGTGATTTCATTACAACTTGTTTATTTGTATACTAATTATATGGTTTCCTACTTGAAGTAAATCATGATTAATTAAGGCATAATATTTTATTTAATGCATAATCATTATCCACATTATTAAATATTCATCCCTTGAGAATAACATTAGTTTGGGATGGTTTTATGTTTATTGCATTATTTACTATTTGAAGGAATTAATGATTAGTTAGGGCATAGTCATTCATTCAATGTCTAATCATTATATGCATTATTTAATATCCAACCCTGGAGCATAATATCGATCTAGAATTGTTTAATATTGAGTATTATTTTGCATGAATAAAGTAATTATTAAGTACTTAGGGCATAATCATTCATTCAATGTATAATCATTGTCTATATTTAAGGAATCAATAATTATTTAGAGCATAACTAGTCATTTAACTGATAGTTTATTTACTAATTTACGTAAGTAGGATATGCTACATATAACTTAGTGAACACAAGTGAATTAAAAATATAATCATTATTGGATATGATACATATAAATTAATTTAAACTCTATATCTTTATATTATAGGTAAAAACTATTCACTCAAAACTCCAACTCTACCCTAAAAACATTAATTATTTCAAGTAGTAAACAATATAGTCAATGGGTGCTTTCATCATTAACCATTAGGTTTGATGTTGACCCCTAGTCATCATTATTTACACTAGTCATAGTTTTTTACCTTAAATATGATCTTTAAGATGCTTTTAAGCCCTATCAATCTAGTCACAAGGAATTTTGATAATTAAGGAAAAGTGAACTTCATTTTTCATTATTTTTAATTCATGTGCGCCTTCATGATCTCAATTTCCCTCATCCTCTTCATTGTCATGACTATATTATAGACAATGGGTTTATATGATCCTTCTATTATTAACTTGATAGGGTTATGAACAAAGATGAATACATTATGTGTTTTTAAGCCCACAAGAAACACTTTACAAGGTATTAAAATAAGAGAAACATAACATTGAAAGATACATAGTACCATGTAATCCACCACCTATGTTCATCATATCCATTATAAAAAATAAATTAAATGTTATAAACATCCTAAAATTATTACCAAATATGCATATCATAAGGGGTTAAATTATTCAACAATATATTGAATGTTTTTCAATGAATTGTCTATTATTAACTTGATGGAGTTATTAAGAAAAATGAACACAATAATATTTTTTAAGCCACTAGAAAAAAAATTTCATGCCCATCCTTCACATTATCATTATTATCAATGAGGAACTAAGGAGTATTATGTTGACTGTATTGTTAATTTCTAGAAGTAATTAAGTATTAGTTAGGGCATAGTTCATTTTATGTTTACTATACTATTGACTAGTTGAATGAATTAATGAGTATCTAGGTTATAATCATTCATCCAATAGTTTATGTAATTAGAATATGTTTTATATAATTCATTGAACACATAATTCATTTAATGTTAGTTACTACTTGAAACAAAACTCACACTCCTATACTTTGCCTCTTAGAATAGGGCAGTAGTATATACAAAATTATAAAAGGGCATGATATTAGTATAGTCAAGTATAAAATCAATAGGGCATCAGTAAGTATTATCATATGGATTTAGTACATAGGTCATTATATTATTTCTTTCAAGTATAAAATCAGTTGAGTGTTTCGATAAAAGTTCCATTAAAGTATAACCAACAAACTTTATATTTTGAGTGTACATACATTGTTAGTAGTATAACAAGGGTCAAAATGTCAAACATTAAAATTAAAATGTAACAAAAATTATACATATGTACACTAATACCTATAAAAATAAATGTTATACACAAATCAAAAATACACAGTCATGAGGTAGGTAATGGTATATTCAAAGTAGAATTAAAAAAATTATACACACTAAGTGAAAAATAAAAACCTTTAAATTATTTGTTATGGTTTACACATATCAATTATTGCCATTCTTTCCAAAAAGGAGTCTGTATATATATATTCTTTTATAAAACACTTTATTATAACATGTATAATGCCCTAAATCTTCCACATTCTTTTATTTATATAATATGATTTGAATTTTGTGTATCATTCTTATATTTAATGCATATGAAGGCATTTAAACCCTATACATGTGTATTATAGATTTATACTATAAAATAATTTCAATGTTTTTTATTTACCCTGATCTCTTCACACTATTATTCATCTTGTTACATTAAGGAAAGCAACCAATTCAACATCATTATGTATAATGGTTTATTTTTGCTCATTATAAATAATTATTATTATTTTAAGCATTTGAGATACCCTTCACATAAACACTAAAACAATCCTTCCTGCTACATAAAATAAAAGAACAAACAAACAAACAAACCATTAGTCTATATAATGCTCTAATGTTAGTCATTGTCAATATTAAATATCACCAAAGCTCCTTATCTAGATGGTGCGTTCACATTTTACTATTAGGATAATGTTTATTAACAACATGCTAAGGTAAACAATAACTAGTTCATTAGATCATTTCCTTTATGTAACGATATAAATAATAATAGACCATTGCATATAATGTAAAGGTTATTATACATACAAACAAAATGTAGATCATTATGTAGACTATATTAACAAGGATAAAAATAGACCATTATATAGAATATAAAGGGTATTATACATACAAGAAAGATTTAGGGATTTATAAAGATTGTAATAAGATGGACAACAATAGGCCATTGCAAATATTGATGGTTCATATTAAATATCTATATTATAGACATATATGTTGTCTATAATCCTATACAAAAAAATAAATACATTTAGCTAAACACTATTCACAAAACTCTAGCTCTACCCTTATTATTAATTACCTCAAGTAGTTAACAATATAGTAAATGGGTTTCAATTATCCTCCTATTATGAACTTGATTGAGTTATTAATAAAAATAAAAAAATACAATAAGTATTTTACAAAACCACAAGATATAATTATACTAGTACTAATTTAAGATAAATTTAACATTGAGAGAAACATAGTATTATCTATCACCTATGTCACTTTTTCCATTATTAATAGTAAATAAGGCATTAGAAACATCCATTTATATCACCGTTTACTGGAATAATTATAATCACTATCAACATGAGTTCAGTCACAAAAGATGGATGCACATTTAAGCTCAAAATGGGGTAAGATCTTTAAATCATTCCCAAAAAAGCATACCATCAAGTTCAATTAGTAAAAAATAGAATCATTGGGTTTCCATGATCCTTCTATTATTAACTTGATTGAGTTATCAACAAAAATTAACACAATAAGTGTTTTTTAAGCCCATGCCTATTTTCTACCTTAACTTTAGTTTTTTTCCTTAAACATTGTTGTTTTAATTTATCGTTGTTATTTTCCTTGATGTGTTTTTAATGGATGCTATCCAAACTATGAGCAATGGATGCTAACTTATTTGGTGGGACCCCTCCCCCCTAGGTCAGCCATATATATGAATACACTCACTAGTTAAGGAATCATTTTAATACCATATGGAGCAATAATTTTTTTGATTAAATAATTTAATGTATTTTTTGATATGGGATATGGAATTTAACTAATGTAATGAGATCAAAATTTACCACAAGTAGGACAAGGTACAATTAATTCAATGCCATGTTCCCTATTGTTGACTGTGATATAGTTAAGGGGCATGAGCTCTTATAGATGTCCAAATAGAAAATGTAACTTGGCTAAATTTTAAATTTTAGTTGTTGGGGCTAACTAGGGGTTAACATATAGCATGGTAGTCCAATCCAAACATATTGGCTAAGCCTTATCTTTTAAACAAAGTCTAGTCTTATGTTATAAAGGAAGTATGTCATATAAGGCTTTAATTTTTATTGTTTATATTATAAATAATTAGTTATATGGAGTGTTAGTAGATAGATAACTAATGAGTATGTGGATGTCAACTACAAGCATGGTTGTCCATGTCAATTTTATTCATTGATTACATTCAATGCTCATAAATTATTTGGATTGGATAAATAATTAAATCCTTAGTTATGAGCATAATTAAATAATGTAATTAACATGGGCTATAATGTAGGTAGTTGACCTCCATATTCCATCTAGTCACTTTATCTAATGATGCTTCATTCATTTCATTACTTTGTTAGCTAGATGAAAACATTATCTTTCATGAAGTGATGTGGAATTTAAAAATAATGATATAATATTTTGTTTACTGATATTCCATCACTTGCATTTTCCTATTATCCCTCTCTTAATGGACCCCACTTATAACATACTTTATTCTGACTCCATGCTAAATGTACCATCTAGTTACATTGAGAATCAAAGATGTAAGAAGTGGGGTCCATCATCGAATGGATAACATGCTAATGAAATGGACAGAGGGGAGGGTATATTAAGTATCTAATAGACATGCATTGGTCAAATATTATCATGACTTCCTTGATACTCCAAGGGTAGATGGAGTATTTAGTAAGTACATAGAGGCCATTTGTCAATGTGACCTCCATGTGCCTAATAGATACTCTAAGGGTAGATGGAGTATCTAATAGGCATGTAGAGGTCAATAGTCAATGTGGCCTCCATGTTCTTGATGGATAATCTAAGGGCATATAGATTATCCAACAAGAATATTGAGGTTAACTTCAGCATGACCTTGACATGATTATTGGATAATTTGAGGTTTCCTCTCCTCGGCCCATTATCCCTTTGTTGATGGGCCTTGCATATTACATCCTCAACTCTAAGTGTGATTGATAAGTAAGCTTAGAATTATAATCATTTTTAATGAAATAACATGTGCTTAATGCAAACATTAACAACTAAGGTAGATGTAAGATAATGCAGGACAAAGGGAGGCTTAATGCGATACTATTTTTTTTGAAATAATAATGAACTAACTTGGAGAGAGATTTGAAGACACTTGGAAAAAAAATTGACAATAACATAAGAATATTGTTTATATAATTTTCAATTTAGTTTCAAAATATATAATTTTTTTTTAATACTAAGATGATAAAATTATGGTAAATTGATGCATTTATAACGATGGATTAACACTTTTTGGTGAAAATATAAGGAGACTACATGTGTATGGACATATTTGTTTTGAATAAATGAAGAAATTGTTTTATGAAATTTCATTTATTGATAGACTAAATGTCAAATATTGGTGATGATATTTTTTTTTATTTATTTAACAAATACATTTTTTTTTAAATAATTTTACTAGTCAAGACAACTAGAAAATTAGAACATTAAGTGTAAAACCATCAATTTTTGACCTTAGCTTCATGAATATAATTTTTTTAAATAAATCCACTGATGCATAGATTGGTCAAGTAAAAAGGTTTATAAACTTTTGATTAACAGTAAGAAATTTATAAATGTATTTTGTAGGGATATGTATATATCCCATAATTAGGTATGTTGTGTATAAATTAAGTAATAATTAGAAACCCATACAATAGAAGAAATATTTTGAATAGTTTAGACTTATACCCACTAAAATGGAGTTGATAAATTTTTCTACAAAAACAATTTTATTATATGCCAAATCAATTAGGACTGTTTCAAACCATTTGGGCATAAATCATTTCGAATGAATTGAGCTATTTTGAATAATTTGGACTTATACACACTAAAGTGGAGTGGAGAAAATTTTATCCAAAAATAATTTTCTATATTCCAAATAAATTAAAATAATTAGAACCATTTGGGCATAGATCATTTCAAATAAATTAGGCTATTTCAATTAATATGGACTCATACCCACTAAAATGGAGAGGAGAGAATTTTCTCCAAAAACAACTTTTTTTATATTTCAACTAAATTGGAATATTTTAAATCATTTAGGTATAAATCATTTTGAATAAATTTGGATATTTTTAATAATCTATACTTATACCTATAATGTAGAGTGAAGAATATTTTTTCAAAAAAATTGTATATTTTGAATAAATTGGACTGTTCCAAACCATTTCAAAATAGATCATTTCGATTAAATTGTGATATTTTAAATAATTTGGACTTATACCCACTAAAGTGGAGTGGAGAATATTTTTCCATAAATATGTTTTCTATATTCTAAATTAAAAAAAAAATTATTTCAATCCATTTGGGAACGTATCATTTTGAATAGATTGGACTATTTTGAACTCGTGGCACCCTTCTGGGTCTTCAGACCGATCATTGATCCTTTGAAGTAGCTTCTATTGTTGGGACACATGGCACCATTTGAGTGTCCAAATTATGGATGAAAACATGATAATTTATTATTTCATCTACTTAATAAAATATCTTGATAATTATTTTTTGTTCATTGGGAAGAACTTCATTAGCAACTGTCAATATAGTAATGTATCAACATGGAAAAGTTCAAGATAAACTGATGGTGTATCCACTTTCACGGTGATTATCTTCGAAACATGGAAATTACTCAATAATTTCAAGGAATCTCCAACTATAAATCAAATTCCACTTCACGAGATCAAAGTAATTATATATTAGAATCAATTAGTTTGAAATAAATTGAACTACATTTGAAATAATTTAAAATTGATTTGTGTGAAATTTATGATAATGTTTATTACTATAATTATGGTTTATAATCAATAAATATACTTCAAATTATCATATTATGGTGAAGTTACATCCTTATAAACACTAGTTCAGAGTTGTTGGCAAGGATTTTTTTGCTTTCTCCCAAGAATGTGATAATAGATGTCATTTTGATTCTCGAATCCTTTACATATTTTAGACTTACATTTCCAATATATATAATTGATGTGAAATAACTCATTTTCAAATTTTTAGTTGTAATATAATTCTAGTAATTAAAATCAATGAAGAACAAGTTGGCAATTGAAAACTTATCTCAAAAGCTCCATTTAAAAAAAACTTCATCTAATTTATTTATGTTTATATTAAAGGATAAGAATATATTTCCCCTAAAAAAAACATGAAATTTTAAATTTTTTAATGCATGGCTTGAATGACTAGCCTTAAATTATTGTTCTCTATCATTGACCAAATTCCAACATAAAAAAAAGATTGGAGTACCACCTTCAAATTTTTTATGGAATGATCTCGAATGTAGTATGACATATTTTCTATTTTGTAATATTATTTTTTCCTTGTATCATTTGTATTAAATAATAAATTCATCATGTATATAAATCAATCCTGGATCAAAGAGGATAGATAATAGCTATACTTTTGATTGGGAGCACATTTTTTAAGTGGAAGCATGACCAATTTAGGGATTTGCTAGAAATTAGGGGATAATTTATCACAATACACTATGCTAAGGAGGGTTCTAAATCTTCCAGTATAATAAAATCATGCAATAATCCTAAGGGGGTACTAGGTTTGATATTTCACCTAATATAATGCTCACTAAAGCTTGTGGCATAAAGTGGGGGTTAGAAATTAAAAAACTAAACATGCATAAAAGACATATACTCACATTAATGTATATAGTATCTTAATGGATGGAAGAGTAGCACAAATTCATTATATATCTACTCTTATAAAGGATAAATAAAGTTAGGAATACTTGCCTTTGAAGATGAACCCACCAAGCCTCAATCTCCCCCTTGGCCAAGGTGCTTTGTAAGAGGTTGTTATGGAATGTAAGGATGATAAAGACAAAGAAACTCTAGGATACACAACCTATTAATTCATCTAAAATACTTGTCCATAATACAAGATCCATATCTCCAAATAAAGTGTGGTACCCTATGTTTTACTTCTCAAGTAGAATGGTTAATAAGCATATGTTTGTTCACTCTTTCTTATTTTTATTCTCATAATAAATGATGGAAATAAACTTGCATTTATAGGCAGATCTTACCCTGAACCCTTCCAAAAAATGTTGGCTAACAGGGTAGACCTAGTTGACCCATTACAAATCTAGACAATAATTCACTAGGTCATTAGCTAAGTCAACCAAAGGTTAACTAGATCCCAAGTGAAAAATACCCCAAAACTATTCAGGGTCGACCCAGTCAACCTATTATAACTAACTAACAAAAAGGGATTTAGGTGAGGAATATGAGTATAAAATGTAGAAAATTCTTGGAATGGGTACAATAGAAAAGAACAAACTTAGGGTAAATGGTTTAGGAGACAAGTATGTAGATAATAAGTGGCAAAAGGGACAACAATCCTATGAAGCACCAATGGTCTACCCACCCCTTTTCCATTGCACCCATTAAGGCATTCACTTAGAGATATTGAGACTTGATGGGTTCCTATAAGATATAAAAATTTAGTAAGTGATAAAAAATTTAAATTATTATGTTTATATATATACCCCACTTGAATCTCATCACATGTCACATGAGTGCAATACAAGATGGTGCTTTGTGAAATAGAACTTGGCAATAAATAATATAAATGAAAGGATAGAATTGAAAAACACATACCTTTACCTTCTTAGTGTTTTAGATAAAAAAATTAGACTAAAAGAGAGGTAAAGGCATCCAATGTGAATAACACTAAGCAAACATGTAGAAGTTAGTGCAAAAGAGAGCCAAAAATTTAAAAAAATAGAAGATAGGCATATGATAGTGGAAAAAATTCACTATGTCATCATGATTCCAAAATATTTTATCATTCTAAAAATGGATGAGTAAAAACAAAGATAGAGACAAAATAAGGAATCTGCCAGAAAATAATTAAAAGATTTGAATTTATGAAAAGTGTTTTTAAATAGGGTGAAATGAAAGTCATTTGTTATTTTTGACTTGTGAAAGAGATAAAAAGATCTCTAAGATACCAAACAAGATACGATCATGAGGAGATGATAAGATAGGTGAGAGGGACCCCCAAACACAGAAATGGGTGTAAGATAGGTAAGCAACTAATAATCTTCAGCCCATTTTTTAATATTTTAGTGTTTTAAGTCAATTTTTAGAAATTTATGTTTTTAAACATTTATAGATGTCAAAATGAAACCAAATTAAATGATATGGGTAGGCAAAACTAGTTAGGGAAATGGGTTTGAAGGGTTTGGGGAGATAACTACCAGAAGGCACTTTTTCACAGCATGTAAGAGGTCAGTAGGAAAAAAAACTGGGTCAACCCAGTAGGCTGAAATTTGGCAAAATCCACAATACCAACCCAGTAGGTATGTGCTGACCCTATATATTTTACAAACTACCGACCTAGTATAGTTTACCAACTAAGCAGAAAGGTCCATAATGACAATGTAGTATTGGGGGGAAATAAGAAGGTTAAATTAAATTTTTAAATTATCTTGGTCAAAATAGGTAAATTTTGGTCAAACTAATTTGACCAAAAAATATTAAAATGCATGTAAATCACTGAAAGAGTGCTAGAATGTCCCAAAATGGCCAATTGAGGACTAAAAGGGGTGAGTAATCTAAAAATAGGTTAAAATTTGTAAAAATGGATAGATTAAATCAATTTAGGCTTATTTTTGTTAAAATTTAAAAAATAATGTATTTTGATTATAAATGACTTGAAGGATCTAATACATCTTTTTTTATTTCCTAATTATAAGGATGACCTTAATTTTGGTGTTTTGTAGATGCATCATGGCTACCAAATATATTGGAGAGCCTAAAAATAGAGGATAGGGTGACACTGATCTGTGTAGGCCTAGGAAGTATAATAAAGGTTTAGGATACCCCTAAGCTGAGATCTATTAGTCATGTTCTTAGGATTCTATGAATGATTGACTAACAAGTTCAAGTTGGAGGTGGAGGGGAATAAGATAGAGGTGTGCATCACCTTGGAGGATGTACATGCCATCCTAGGATTATTGATAGTATAGACACCTGTGACTACTAGGATACTTGATAGTGATGAGGAGAGGAGAGCCTTAGTTGTATGGGATATAGGATTGGAGAGGATATATTCAAGCTAGAGGGTGAGTATGTTTGATGTGTATACCTAATAGGTTTTAAATATGTAGAAGGTTGTGATAGGACTTATGATAGCATGAGTGTAGTGCCACAAGTCAGATGGCAAGGTACCATTTTTTGTGATAGCCTTAAGCCAAATGATACTAGAGGAAAGGGTGATATATGACCTAGGATCTATTATCTAAGTATAACTTGTACATGATATGTATGAAGTGTTATCCAAAGGGAAGAAGTCTATTGGATCAATCATATTACTGATGGTACAGATCTATGAGAGGTTTCCCATGTATCGATCAATTAGGTTTCCCCATACGGTCAGTGATAAGTCATCACAAGTATAGAGATGGAAATAGGACCAAGTACCATAGGTCATGCCCCACATGGTAGCTATGTAGATAGTGAGATAGGCATATATAGTATGGCATCCCTATGGGCACATTACTACTATATGGCATAGTTGGGACATAGTTGTACTATATTTAGCATAGATGGAGATGATAGGGCATTACACTTGGTAGATAGAGCCACATTTGTTTGCATGAGTGCTAGGCAGATGGACTTCCCTCACCCAGTGGTGCTAATAGTGGTGCTCATGTTCTATGTTGGTTATGTGAGAGAGTCATGGGGGAGAGGAGGGATAGGGCCACTAGAGGTGAGGATGATGCTTAGGACACATCGTGATAGACCATGGATTGGTCAAGCATAATAGGTAGTAGAACAAGAGGAGATGGGTATAGAGGTAGGAGTATTAGAAGTACCCCAACTAGATCCATAGTAAGATGAGTAGTGACCATAGAGGACATGGCATTGAAAGAGGTAGAAGGATCAAGAAATAGCAGAAATCATGGATGTTTTAGATGACCCATCAAGTGAGCCAGATCATATTTGGACTATAGAGAGGCCACTCAGGTGTAGGCTAAGATGGAATTGAACTATGACTGTAGGATTTGTTTTCAAGAGGTGACCTATAGATGAAGTTCTTGGAGGCTATGAATATGGGGAGACTATGCTCAGAGATCACACAGATGGTGAGATAGTAGTGGTCAACACATAGACATGTAAT